>ML338280.1:0-15771 GCA_005239505.1 Nicotiana paniculata
CTCCCATAATACTTGCAACAAGACTTAACAGTAAGTCACCAAGCCAAGTAACCAAAAAAACAACAACAATGAACATGAAACAATTAAACATGAAGAAATTATACTGGAAACAGGGAAGGGGTCATGTAACCAGACAACTTGGTGGTGCATAGATACTCGTCACTTCACCTATACACCACACACATGAAATTTCACCTAACAATTAAGTTGGGGATTCCTATTCCCTCAAGTCAAGGTTAAACCAAGCACTTACCTCGATCTAACAAGCACTTCACTGCTCTAGCACTGCCTTTTCTTTAGAATTTTCTTCTAACCCGCTCAAATCTACTCAAAATTTGTTCAATGTTATCAATCATAGCCTAAAGGAATCATCTTTATTGAAAAGCAATGGTCTTCCTAAGTTTTCCTATTCAAATTCAAAAATCGACCCCAGACCCGCTTGGTCTAAACTCGAGGTTCGGACCAAAACCCGTTTACCCAATCACCCCCGAGCTCGAATATACAATTGATATTGGAATTCTACCTCAATTCGAGGTCCAATTTCCTAAAATTTGAAATTTCTAAGTTCTACCCAAAACCAAATTTTTACCATGAAAACTCTAGATTTTTTGGTTGTAATCTTGTTAAAAGTTGTTAGGATTTAAAAGAGATTAGTTAGAGATCACTTAACAATGGTTTGGAGAAGTTTGGGTCTTTGGAAAATCGCCTATGGAGGTTTAGGGTCTTAGAAAATTGGAAAAGAAGGCAAAGTCCAGTCAAAAAGCTGATATAACAGGCTGCGGGTCTCGCATTTGCTAACTTGGGTTCGCATATGCGAACCCTGGGCCTTCCGGAGAGATATCGAAAATGCGAACAGGTCCCTTCGCATTTGCGACCCCAGGACCTCACATTTGCGAGATCTGAGGCTGGACATTGGCTTCGCATTTGCGAAGCCCGACCTTGAATTTGCGAGATCTGAGGCCTGCAGACCAGATGTTCAGCTGTTGGGGCATTTTTCTAAGTCTAGACACTCCGTAGCCTACCCGAAACTCATAGGTACAAAGTATGAAGAATAGTGAAGTAAAACAGTAAGTTTTCAAATCTTTGGGTTAAATAAAATCAGTAAAACATAAGTGTCCTCCCTTATCGCTCCTTGTTGCGGCGCGCAACCCGCTCCCACCTGTCCACCCTTATTGCTCCTCCCTTTATATATCACCCTTATTGTTCCTGTTGCGGCGTGAAACCCGATTTCACCTGTCCACCCTTATCACTCCTTGTTGCGGCGTGCAACCCGCTCCCACCAGACATATCATATCACTTTATTTATGAAAATTTTCACAATTCTGGTCAAATACTTTCACAATATTTTTGTCTCAACAATTGTAAACAGAAAGCTATACAATTCCTAAACTTCATCAATTATCATTTCACGATGAAACGAACCGGAATATATATAAATATCATAACACTGTCATCCAGCTCAATCTTTATGTACCATAGCAAAACCAAGGGGACAACCAACACTTCTAAAATACTTGAATCAATACTTAACAGCAAGTTAATGAAACCAAATAGACACGTAGACATCAATGATCATAAAACAATTAAGCCAGGAATCAAATAAATTGGAGACGAGGAAGGGATCATGTTCAACAAATAATTGCTGGTGCATAGATACTCGCCACCTCACCTATACACCACACACATGCAAATTCACATAGCATTTAAGTTAGGGATTCATATTCCCTCAAGTCAAGGTACCAAACACTTACCTCGATGTCACAAGCAAATCACTGCTCTAGCACAGCTTTTCCTTTAGAATTTGCCTCTAACCCGCTCAAAGCTAATCACAATTGGTTAAATGACATCAACTATTTCTTAAAGAAATCAACTTTAATGAAAAACTATGGTTTTCTGATTTTTTCTTATCAAATTACAAAAATTGACCCCAAGCCCACTTGGTCTAAACTCGAGGTTCAGACCAAAAACCATTTACCCAATCTCCCCCGAGCCCGGATATATAATTTGTCATGACCCAAAAATCCCTAAGGTCGTGATGGCGCCGAACATCATTGTCAGGCAAGCCAATCATTAATTAATTGAAATATTTTAACATTTATGAAAAAAAAGCATTTCCTTTCACTTTATTACATATTAACTAAATAAAATCTGTCAAGTAAAACAATAGTTTAAATATTACACTTTAGCAAATATATCCCAACACATCCCAGAACCCGGTGTCACAAGTACATGAGCGATTTCTAAGAATTTATACAATCATCACAAAGCCTGTCCGAAATACAAATTGGACAAGGAAATTTAAAATAAAAATAAATACAGTACGGGGGAGACTCTGTCAGCTGCGGATCGCCTCCGGATGGTGCAGCTCGCCTAAGTCTCCAACCAACCATGTAACTATGAAGGTACTTGTGCAATAAAAATGCACAAAGAGTGTAGCATGAGTACCAAAACAACGTGTACTCAGTAAGTCGCCCGTCTAACCTCAGAGAGATAGGGACGAGAGGTCGAATTAGATACTCACTAAGGGCCAGAAAATTAATTAACAACATATGATGAACACGGTAGGCATGTAGGGGTAGTAAAGCAGCAATATATATAAGGCACTGAAATCCAAGTAAATACTGGAAATAACAAACAGTTACCACTTCCTCATTTGTTTACCCAAATATTTTAAATAAACAATTTCCTCTCTGATTTCCCCCAAATATCTTGTCGCTTTTAAAAATCATGAAAAACATTTAACAACTTAACATGCGCATACGGGATAAGGACAACTGGCCTGAGCCGTCATAATAATCATTGTTGTCCACTGCCGAGGATCGAATGACCCGTACCATAAGTGCACCTCTCAATATAATAATCCTCTCTGTGCACTGCCGAGGGTCGAACGGTCTGTACCATAAGTGCACCTCTCAAAATAATAATCATGCCTATGCGCTGCCGAGGATCGAACGACCCGTACCAAAAGTGCATCTCAATAAAATACTCATGTCTATGCACTGCCGAGGATCGAACGACCCATACCAAAAGTGCATATTTCAATCCTCCGTGGCATACGTCCCGCTCCTATGAGAGTGGGGGAAATAACACTCCGCTCGCAGAATGTAAATTGCGAAGCGGTCACATGCAGTCAGGCACAATCAACAGTCCACCCCGAATACGTCGGGAAAGAAAATACTCAAGTAAATGACAGATATCTTTTTTAAAAACCATAAAATAGTTTTTAAATTCCTTTATTTTTCGAAATTTACTTGCCAAGTCTAATAATGTTCAATAATATCACTTTATCAAGTATACGATTAACCACAGAGGGAAACAATTCTATTTCCAGCTGATTAAAAAAAATGAACTCTAGTCTTCTTTAGGTATCAAATTACGATTTCGATTATATTAGCAGTTAAGTAATACAGGCAGGATCACGGCCACAACACATAAGGCATGCTAGTGGGTCCCAGGCTACCCGGACATGGCATAATAGTAGCTACTCAAGGACTCCCGTCACCTCGTGCGTACGTAGCCCCCGAAGATAATAGCACATACTCAATTAATTCACCTAGGGAGACAATTCCCCCTCACAAAGTTAGAAAGGAGACTTACCTCGTTCCGAAATCCCATAACCGGCTTCCAAGCCCTTCCGACGACTCCGACGGACGCACAATGCCCCAAAACTACCAAATAACGGCAAACCAATGAAAAAATATACTATAATATTTGCAATCATTCCAAATTATATAATTTCCCAACCCCGCTCGGTGAAATGACCAAATTCCCTCGGGCCCACGTGCCCGGAATCCGAAATTTCTCGAAGATAAATTCTACCCATAGATTTACTAGTTCAATTATACAAATTTACTCTAAATTCCATGCTCAAATTCGTGGCTAACAATCCAAATTACCATTTTTAGGTCTTTCCTCAAAAATCCCAATTCTCCTACTAATTTCCATGTCTAATCCATGCATATAACTTGTATTTAATCTTAGAAACATGAAGGAATTACTTACCTTGACATTGCATGAAGAAATCCTCTCCTTGAAGCCTCCGAAGATCGACCAAACCAAAGAAGAAATGAAGAAATAGCCACAAATTCTCAGTTTTAAAATATTCTGCCCAAGCCATTTTGCGCACCTGCGATCCAACACTCGCACCCGCGGCTTCCCTTAGCTCGAGCCAACTTTGCACCTGCGCCCCATAACCCGCATCTGCAACCTCGCAGGTGCGGAAATACCATCGCACCTGCGGTCCCAGCCGGGCCATCAATCCTTCGCACCTGCGGTGCCATAGCCGCACCTGCGGCCAAATCCTCGCAGGTGCGGTCACACCAGATGACAACAATTTCAGCATTCTTCAAACTCTCAACTTGATCCGTTAACCACCCGGAATCCACCCGAGGCCCCCGGGAACCTGTCCAATTATACCAACCTGTTCCAAAACATAATGCGGACTTGCTCGAGGCCTCAAATCACATCAAACAACATCGAAACCACGAATCGCACCCAAATCCCAACTTTATGAACTTAGAAATTTCCAACTTCTNCTTCCGAAATCGCATTCCGACTTCGATATCAAAACTTCCACTTCCGGTCGAATTTCTCAAAAACCTTCAAATTCCTATCTTTAGCCAAATGACTTCAAAATGACCTACGGACATCCAAATTCACTTTCGATCGCGCTCCCAACTCCAGAATCACCATACAAAGATATTCCCAAACTCGAAATCCCAAACAGACATCAACATCACTGAAATGCGCTTCAAGCCAAACTTAGGAAATTCCTTCAAAAATGCTGACTTCCACATTATACGCCGAAATGCTCCCGGTTATCCAAAACTCGATCCGGACATATGCCCAAGTCCGAAATCATCATACGAACCTGCTTGAACCTTTAAATCTCGATTCGGACGTCGTTTACTCAAAATTCCAATCTTAGTTGATTCTTCCAACTTAAGGCTTCTGAAATGAGAATTTTCTTTCCAAATCAACTCTAAACTTCCCTAAATTCAATTCCGACCACACCTACAAGTCATAATACCTGAAATGGAGCTGCTCACGACTTCAAACCGGTGAACGACGCGCTAGAGCTCAAACCGACCGATCGAGTTGTTATATTCTCCCCCACTTAAATCGACGTTCGTCCTCGAACGTGCCAAGAACTGCTATGGAGTTATCTGAAATCACTGTTTAACACCTCGTGCACCTGCCCGTGCTACCACAACGCATTTGAGTACATTAGCTTGATCAATTCTGAAGATTTATTCTTTATCCATATAATAAGCTCAGAATCCAGTTCCAACACTTGAAATTTCTCTGCCAGGCCTAGTTCCAATGTATAAACACTGTATCATCCACCACATGATATACCAGAATCATACCTTTGCCGAATGAGCACCATGCAATGCATAGTTCATCAACTGACCGCAATTACTCTCCCTGAACCTTAATAGCCAAAATTCCATGAATCCGATCCTCCCAAGGCACCTTATGGCATATATATACATCTTGCTATAATGCTGGAGATACCACCACAATGGAGGAGATGTGTAGAAATTCATACCCAACTGTAGAGTTAACAAATCATTGAATACCTCATCTTGACTAGAATCATCACCTCATTATGAACCTGAATAATGGTATTTGTTCTTTAATATACACTTCTCATAACCTTATCGCACTGATCCCTGGTCCGATAATCTCGTCTCACCCAGTGTGAACTGCTCAGACAACAAATCACCGCAAACATGACCAACAACCTTTCATGATACCACATCGCGCCGATAGGCCATAACTCGAACATGATAGATAAGAAATGACTCAGGAAGGAACTATTCAACTCACGCAACTAATATGAACTTTTCTCAGAAAATAGGAAGTAAAACATAAGAAAAATAAATATATATTAACCCTTCTCATCATCACACTGTTGCGGCGTGCAACCCGATCCAAATAACATACCTGTGGCGGTGTGCCACCCGATCCCATCATAAAACTCACATAAGAAAATATACACAGAGCTGAATTGCTCACTATTACACATTACCGAATATCGGTCACAAGCACGCAACGTGCATAATACCCTCCTAGGGAGACTGATAAATCCGCATGCTACAAAACTCAAGCACAACTGAGATGCGATATATATATATATATATATATATATACACACTCTGGATCTCAAGAGCTATCCTTCTCACATAACATCCCCACTACGCGAGACCTCAACACATAGGAAATTATCAAGCCGTTTCACAACTCATACGGCACAGTCATAAGATCACATGAATTTGACGAAGACGGAGCAACATATGCTGTTCTAATACCTTTCCATGAAAAGTGCTCTACTGAAATGAACATGCCTGGCTCATACGGAGCCCATAATCACATTTAAATCCATCCACAAACATCGAGTCCACCTTGCTCACACCAAACTAAGCTAATAGCTTTTACCTGGGTCCATATTAACCCACTTTCTCTCATAATACACGAGAACAATCATCATCACCGGGACAAACACCCCATAATCCACAATCAACTGAACCGAACACCCTCTAGACATAAATTCTCAAATAAACAATATTGCACTTCCTTATACTCAGTCCAAATCTTCAATCCTTCAAGTGACTACATGTCACACTTATACAATCTTTCGCGGTCATTCTTCCACGACCTTCCACACAAGGCAACAAGACACATCAAGAACCCATGACCAGGGTACAAAGCCTCTTCCACCGAATATCAATATCATGTGACACTGAAGATAACACCAGCTTACTCTGAACTTTCAAATCCCTTTTGCTCTTCCGTGCTCATGACATCCTTATTAACACCGAACCACAAATCTCGATTCTTACTCCAATTACTTACTGCTTACCGCACCTAACATGCCAATGTGAGGTAGCGCAAGAATTCCATCATAACTACTGAACCATCAATAGGGTGAACACTTCATCATATAGAAACCTTTTACTTAACTCAATTCAGGAGTACCATTTCATCACACAAGTGAATTCCCAAAATCACCCAACATGCAAATCCTTAAGTAGTAGTCTATACCACCATAACCCCTTTCAGGGTCCGCCTACTCCTGACATGCCATAGCACCCAAATGTTCCCACATGAAATCCATTACGACGGCCGACAAGCCTTGCACACACCGACACAAACCACCTGCATAACTTAATCACATCAAGGAACTGATCACTGCCGCAAATGTGCCATTTCAACCATGGCTAATCAACCTATCTTCTTTAATCATCTTCAACTGCTTCAGGAATAATAACAACTTCCTTCAACTCATAGCAACCTCAACCCTTACTCATCCCGGGTGACCTTGATTCACGAGACTATGTTGCCTAAATCCCGCAACCCGTCTCATACCCTCCTGATAATCTTTGTACAATTCGGAGTTTATTTCTCTCACTCCTCCAATACTATCCTGCATGCTGAAACATGTCATAGAACATTCCAACCATCCTCCTTTTTCTCAGAACTTACTCTACAAAAGCTCGATCCTCGATCATACTGTTGTCTAAAACCCTTAAACGCCGCATTCTTAAATTTTGAATTCACCAGGACCGCTATTGAGAGTCACCCACTCTGACTGGCCCTGAATACAATCAACTCCAAGGCTCTTCTAGCACATGAACACCCTTTTCCGTTGCTGTAGTAACTTGCCAACACGCCGACAACCCGCAACCCTATGATAACACAATCCTGCAACCCAACTGCAGATGGTGGGACTCCCCCACTTAGACCGAAGCTACTCCCTGCACCACTCTAGACCCTGCCGATATCCTTTCTCCTTTGATAACACGATCTTGCTCAACCAATCCTTCCAATTCTTCCAAATTCCTTGCTAGCACTCCCTAAAGATTCAAATTCTCTAGCATCATTCACACATTCTTCCTCCTACCGAATGGCCACTAGAAACTCTCACAAAGACCTGCTAACCATGCTGCTCCTAACCTATTCACAGGAGATAACCCACCTGTGGAAATCACCCGCGGACACCTTCCAACGACGCTGAAATGCACGCTCTCTGCGACTTCTATACCCCATCCTATGCCCTACTTCATTTACCAACTTTACTAGTTCGTCCGCTCCTCATGGACATCCATTAAATGCGCGACAATATCTTCATTCAAAGCTATGCTACTGCTCCCCCGCTTTGCGACTGCTCGACTTCCGGTTCTTACACCTCCTCCTAGAAATGGAACCACCGCCTAGCTTCACTTCAGGACCATTCTCTGTAGCTCCCAAACCGGCAGATCACCATGACTTCAAGCTCTCCGAAGATTATATATCTCTAGCTGCCTTCATTATCACCACTTATCCGGTACTGAACCACCACACCTCACGATCTCCAACAGCCGCTTCTTCAATACTCCTTCACAATACTCTGACCCCACGCAACCGAAGAAACCATAGCACCGACAAGCTTAACACATTCCATTCGATCAATGATGACGACTTCACGTCACAGGTGCACATCCCACCTCACTTGAAGAAAACAAGTCTTACTACTTTATCAACCCCTACCGGATCATTCATAACCCAAATGCCTTTCCTCTGCCGGAACTAAAATACCAAAATCTCAAAATCAAACTCTGAGAAGACCTCCCCTCAAACCGTTCATCACCCCCAATATACGAGCAAGCATTCTATCATCATAAAAACATCGCGCGACAACCAATCACAAGCATCATCACTACCTGAGCACAACCTTAAGGCTCTCAGAAACACAGCTACTGAGCTGAAACAACATATTATTCCTTTGCAGGGCCATAACAACTACCCAACCAATTACACATGGAAACATCTCGAATTACATTTGTAGCACCATTTCAATTCCTCAAATTCCTGATTCATAGCAAGCGCTTCGCGACGCGTAAGATTGAGTAAGAATAAACTTAGGCATAAGCCTTAAGGGAATCGAATCGCACGATGAGGAATCAAGAAGGGAAGTACTCCTAACAGCCCTGTAGCCTCTCGAAGATAATTATAGACGTCTCCGTACCGATCCGCAAGACTCTACTAGACTTGCTCATGACTCGTGAGACCTAAGGAACCTAGTGCTCTGATACCATGTTGTCAAGACCCAAAAATCCCTAAGGTCGTGATGGCGCCGAACATCATTGTCAGGTAAGCCAATCATTAATTAATTGAAATATTTCAACATTTATGAAAAAAAGCATTTCCTTTCACTTTATTACATATTAACTAAATAAAATCTGTCAAGTAAAACAATAGTTTAAATATTACACTTTAGCAAATATATCCCAACACATCCCAGAACCCGGTGTCACAAGTACATGAGCGATTTCTAAGAATTTATACAATCATCACAAAGCCTGTCCGAAATACAAATTGGACAAGGAAAGTTAAAATAAAAATAAATACAGTACGAGGGAGACTTTGTCAGCTGCGGATCGCCTCCGGATGGTGCAGCTCGCCTCAGTCTCCAACTAGCCATGTAACTATGAAGGTACCTGTGCAATAAAATGCACAACAAGTGTAGCATGAGTACAAAAATAACGTGTACTCAGTAAGTTGCCCGCCTAACCTCAGACAGGTAGTGACGAGAGGTCGAATTAGACACTCACTAAGGGCCAGAAAATTAATTAACAGCATATGATGAACACGGTAGGCATGTAGGGGTAGTAAAGTAGAAATATATATAAGGCACTGAAATCCAAGTAAATACTGGAAATAACAAACAGTTACCACTTCCTCATTTTTTCCTCAAATATTTTAAATAAACAATTTCCTCTCTGATTTCCCCCAAGTATCTTGTCAATTTTAAAAATCATGAAAAACATTTAACAACTTAACATGCGCATACGGGATAAGGACAACCGGCTTGAGCCGTCATAATAATCATCGTTGTGCACTACCGAGGATCGAACGGCCCGTACCATAAGTGCACCTCTCAATATAATAATCCTCTCTGTGCACTGCCGAGGGTCGAACGGCTCATACCATAAGTGCATCTCAATAAAATACTCATGTCTATGCACTGCCGAGGATGAACAACCCGTACCAAAAGTGCATCTTTCAATCCGCCTGGTGTACGGCCCGCTCCCATGAGAGTGGGGGAAATAACACTCCGCTCGCGGAATGTAAATTGCGAAGCGGTCACATGTAGTCAGGCACAATCAACAGTCCACCCCGAATAGGTCGGGAAAGAAAATACTCAAGTAAATGACATATTTCTCTTTTAAAAACCATAAAATAGTGTTTAAATCTTTTTTTTTTCGAAATTTACTTGCCAAGTCTAATAATGTTCAATAATATCACTTTATCAAGTATACGATTAACCACGGAGGGAAACAATTCTCTTTCCAGCTTATTAAAAACAATTAACTCTAGTCTTTTTTAGGTATAAAATTGCGATTTCGATTATATTATCAGTTAAGTATTACATGCAGGATCACAGGTACAACACATAAGGCATGCTAGTGGGTCCTAGGCTACCCGGACATGGCATAATAGTAGCCACGCACGGACTCCCGTCACCTCGTGCCTACGTAGCCCCCGAAGATAATAGCACATACTCAATTAATTCACCTAGGGGGACAATTACCCCTCACAAAGTTAAAAGGAGATTTACCTCGCTCCGAAATCCCATAACCGGCTTCCAAGCCCTTCCGTGATTCTGACGGATGCACAACGCCCCAAAACTACCAAATAACGGCAAACTAATGAAAAACTATACTCTAATATTTGAAACCATTCCAAATTATATAATTTTCTATCCCCGCTCGATGAAATGATCAAAATGCCCTCGGACCCACGTGCCCGGAATCCAAAATTTCTCGAAGATAAATTCTACCCATTGCTTTACTAGTTCAATTATACGAATTTACTCTAAATTCCATGCTCAAATTCGTGGCTAACAATCCAAATTACCATTTCTAGGTCTTTCCTCAAAAATCCCAATTCTCCTACTAATTTCCATGTCTAATCCATGCATATAACTTGTATTTAATATTAGAAACATGAAGGAATTACTTACCTTGACATTGCATGAAGAAATCCTCTCCTTGAAGCCTCCGAAGACCGACCAAACCAAAGAAGAAATGAAGAAATGACCACAAATTCTCGGTTTTAAAACATTCTGCCCAGGATATTTTTCGCACCTGCGATCCCACACTCGCACCTGTGATTTCGCAGGTGCGACCAAACCTCCGCACCTGCGGTTTCCTTCAGCTCGAGCCAACTTCGCACCTGCGCCCCATAACCCTCATCCGCGACCTCGCAGGTGCAAAAATACCCTCGCACCTGCGCTCCCAGCCGGACCATCAATCCTTCACACCTGCGGTTCCATAGCCGCACCTGCGGCCTAATCCTCGTAGGTGCGGTCACACCAAATGACAGCAATTTCCAGCCTTCTTCAAACTCTCAACTTGATCCGTTAACCACCCGGAATCCACCTGAGGCCCCCGGGACCCCGTCCAATTGTACCAACTTGTTCCAAAACATAATGCGGACTTGATCGAGGCCNGGAATCACATTCCGACCTCGATATCAAAACTTCCATTTCCGGTCGGATTTCTCAAAAACCTTCAAATTCCTATCTTTAGCCAAATGACTTCAAAATGACCTACAGACATCCAAATTTACTTCTGATCGCGCTCCCAACTCTAAAATCACCATAAGAAGCTATTCCCAGACTCAGAATCCCGAACGGACATCAACATCACTGAAATGCGCTTCAAGCCATACTTAGGAAATTCCTTCAAAAATGCGAACTTCCACATTATACGCCGAAATGCTCCCGATTATCCAAAACCCGATCCGGACATACGCCCAAGTCCGAAATCATCATAAGAACCTGCTGGAACCTTCAAGTCCCGATTCGGAGGTCGTTTACTCAAAATTCCAATCTTAGTTGATTTTTCCAACTTAAGGCTTCTGAAATGAGAATTTTCTTTCTAAATCAACTCTAAACTTCCTGAAGTTCAATTCCGACCACACCTACAAATCATAATACCTGAAATGGAGCTGCTCACGACTTCAAACCGGTGAACAACGCGCTAGAGCTCAAAACAACCGGTCGGGTCATTACAAAATTGGTTTTGGAATCCGACCTCAATTCGAGGTCTAAATCCCCAAAATTTGAAATTCCTAAATTCTACCCAAAATCCCCAACTTTTACCATGAAAACTCTATATTTTTGGTTGAAATCTTGTTAAAAGTTGTTAAGGAATGAAGGGAATTTGTTAGAGATCACTTACCAATGATTTGGAGAAGTTTGGGTCTGTGGAAAATAGTCTATGGAGGTTTAGGTTTGAGAGAATTGGAAAAGAAGTGAAAAACCCGTCTAAAATACCAATAAATAGCCTGCAGTTATCGCATTTGCGAACAAGGGTTCGCATTTGCGAACCCTTAGAAGTTGAGCACTCATTGCAAATGCGATGAATTTGTCGCATTTGCGACATATTGAAGTCTCGCATTTGCGACCAAGGTCTCGCTTTGCGGGATCTGAGGCTGGCCCAGGACTTCGCATTTGCGAAGTCTGACCTCGCAAATGCGAGATCAGAGGCCTGCCAACACCAAATTTTTTCTGTGCAATTTTTATCTAAGTCTAGACACTCCGTAGCCTACCCAAAACTCACTCGAGTCCTCGGGGCCGCAAACCAAACATGCACGCAAGTCTAAAAAGATCATACGGACTTGATCGTGTAGTCAAATCATCAATATAATATTAAAAACTACAAATTTAACCTCAAAACTCAACATTTTCTCAAGAATACTCAAATTCCTAACTTTTCAACCAGATGTCCGAATCACGTCAAACCAACTCCGATTCTCATCAAATTTCAGAGATAGGACTTAAATATCATAATAAACTTGTTCCGGGCTCCGGAATCAAAACACATGCCCGATACCAATAATTTCACATATTATTTCATTTCTTTATTTCTTGTAATAACCTGCAAAACAATTTTCTTCAAAAATTATTTTCTAAGGCTAGGGACCTCGGAATTCAATTTCGGGCATACGCCCAAGTCCCATATTTTATTGCAGACCCTCTCGGGATCTTCGGAACACAGATCCGGGTCCATGTACTCAAAATGTTGACCAAACTCAACTAATACCAAATTTTAACTCTAGAAATTACTGTTTCTCATATTTTCACATAAAAGCTTTCCGGATTAAAGCCCGGACTGCGTACGCAAATCGAGGTAATTAACATTAGTCTTTTTAAGGCCTATGAGCCTGAAAGGGAGTCTTAATTTATAAGATGACCCTTTTCGGGTCATCACAATCTCCCCCTCTTAAACAAACGTTCGTCCTCGAACGGACATAGAAAATTACTTGGTTCGGTAAATAATTTTGGGGATATCTACTCTGCGTATTCGTCTCGGACTCCAAAGTAGTTGCTTCAACGTGCTGATCTCCACGTCTCGACTATAAGAAATGTACAATGTGCCACCACTCTCAAATGCTCGTCCACTCAGTACTATATATGGCTCGGAAGATCCAACCCGAAATATATATATAAATCTCTGACATCAGTCTCTCAGTACTGAGGAAGGCCAATCCAGCTCTATAGAGAAGATCCATCTCTAGTTAATAATATCAACCTCACAACCACTCGGTACTGTATATGGCTCAACATCCCAGGGAAGATCCATCCCAAAATACATATACACATCACTGACATCAGTCGCTCGGTACCGAGAAAACAGGCCAATCCAGCCTCATGGAGAAGATCCATCTCCAAATATGAACACTTCGGACAAAGATCCATGTCCAGGGAATATCCATCTCTCAAATATCATCTGTGCTCACTAGGGGTGTGTTACAGACTCCGGAGGGGCTTCTACAACCCAAGCTCTATCATAATCCAGATCCAGGCATAAATCGATATAACATGCTTCGGCGTGCAGCCCGATCCCATAACTGTCACTCATAATCAGGCTCTCGGCCTCACTCAATCATCACTCTCCAGTCTCTCTCACAAGGGCTCACAATGTATGAACTAGCCCGAATCAATGATATAATGTGCCAAACAACAATAACCGAGACTGAGACATGATATGATATGCATGAACATGACTGAGTATATAATACCGATAAAATGCATGAGATGACAGCAATAAACGACCCCTCAGGTCTCAATAGTATCGGCGCGAAGCCTTAACTTAATATCTAGCATGATCTCTAACATGTTTACATTAATCACATTGATTGGAGCACGGATATCAACAAGAAGAATCACTAAACGGTGCCATGGAATGAACTAGGTCACATTTCTCACGGTGCACGCCCGCACGCCCGCCACTTGTCATGTGCGTCACCTCAATTCAAATCACATAACACGTAATTCGTGGTTTCGAACCTTCATAACCAAGTTTGGAAGCGTTACTTACCTCAATTGAGCCAAAACACTACTCCGCGATGCCCTTGCCGCTCGACTCGGCCACCAAACGCTCCCAATCTATCTAAAACCAGTATTATATCATAAATATATGCTAACTGAATGAGTACCACAAGAAAATTATCAAATTAGACCTAAAATCTAGAAATTCGCCAAACCCGACCCTTGAGACCACGTCTCGAAATCCGACAAAAATTACAAAACTAAAATCCTTACTCACTCACGAGTCTACCCATATCAATTTCATCAAAATCCGACATAAAATGGCCATCCAAATCCCCAAAATCCACTCTCCAATTCTCCTCCATTTTTCTCCAAATTTTCACCCCAAATTCCCAATTTAGATGATAAAATTAAGGCACAATCATGGAATTTAACCAAAATTAAGTGAATAATACTTACCCCAATCACTCCTCTGAAAATCCTCTCTAAAATCGCCCTCTCCCGAGCTCTCTATTGAATTTTGGAATTATAGAATCAAACCCTCGATTTTGGAATTAAATACTGCTGCCCGGATTTTCTTTTTCGCGAACGCGACCAACCTCTCGCATTTGCGAAGGACAACCCAACTGCCCTTCCACTTTACTCTTCGTGAACGCAACTATAGCTTCGCAAACGCGATGCTTTACCAGCTTTAAACTTCCGAACGCGACCCACTCTTCACGAACGCGTAGACAAAAAATATGTGGTCCCCACCTGGCTTACTCCTCTTCTGCACTCGAGAACTCGAGCGCGTCTGCGATTCATACTCCAGTCAAATCTTTGCGTTCGCGGCCTTCCCTTCGCGAATGCGAAGAACAAAAATTTCTCAGCTCTCAATAACCCTCCGCGAACGCGATTTCTTGTCACGACCCAAATTTCCCTCCATTGGGTATCGTGATGGCACCTAGTCTTGACTAGGTGAGCCTAACAATTACTGAATAGCAACAATAATAAAAGGAAAACTAACAGTCTCGATATAGAATCTCAACAAAATGTACAAACTTTCCCAAAACCGGTAATACAAGTCATAAGCTCTACGAATCTTCTACAACTTCTAAATACATCTGTTTGGAAATAAATACAACAATGTATGAATAGTAACTACAAAGAAGGTGACTCCGACGACTGCGAACGCAGCAGCAGGTTACCTTGAGTCTCCTTGGAAATCATCCACACATCTACTACAATATATACCTGGATCTGCACACAAAAATGTACAGAAGTGTAGTATGAGCACACCACAGCGGTGCCCAGTAAGTATCAAGACTAACCTCGGTGGAGTAGTGAAGAGGACTAGTCAAGACACCACTGGTCTACAAAACAAATAACATGAATATAGAAATGACCAAATGTTACATCTACCTAAGGCTTCACGGAATAATTTACGACAATGACAATATAAAGCGGAA
>ML338283.1:0-100679 GCA_005239505.1 Nicotiana paniculata
ACTATAAAAATAAGAAAACTCAATATTTACACTATAGTTTAAATTATGAAAAAAAAATATAATGGTTTACTTATTAAAATTCTAATTAAAAGATACTCCGTATATATATTCAAACTTTAAGAATGTGAGTATTATTATTATTTATTTACTTATTTTAATTAAATAAAATATATTAAGTGTAAGATAAAAGCTTAAAACATTAATATTAGGCCTAAAAGGAATATTTACACTAAAATAGTATGACATTTGAGTGTGGTAAAAAATTAGTTGTTCACACTCTTAATTTTATAGACACTGTTTTATTACATTCCAAAAACAGAAATCTTTCAGCCCATTATTAGTAGTACTCTTTAATAGTTCGTGAATTGTGACACCAGACCCTGGGTAGTTATATAGTTGGTTTTAGTTCGTGGTTCATTTCATCATATCGAATATTATTCCTGATTACATTTATTGGAAATGATTAGATTTAGTTTATTTTAAAGGAAAATGGCTAATCAAGTTCTAACATTAGCTTGCCTAGCAAGTGTGGTGTTAGGCGCCATCACGATCCCGTGGGTTGGGAATTTGGGTCGTGACAAGTTGGTACCAGAGCAATAGGTTACATAGGTCTCACAATTCACGAACAAGCTTGATAGAGTCGGAGGGGTCGGTACATAGACGTCTGTACTTATCTCTCAAAGGCTATGAAGTTAGGAACAAACTCAGTTCTTATTTCTACTCTGTCGTGCGATCCTTGGTATCTCAAATACTGATTGAACTCTTCTACTCTATCGCAAATGGCGAGAACACGTGCTTCTTCTTCCACTAACCAACAATCAGGTCTTCTAGCAGCAACAACTCCTATTAGGGGCAGAGGCCGAGGCCACGTCAGGGGCCGAGGCTACGTCAGCGGCCGAGGCAGGGGCAGGACACAACCTACTGCTCAGACAGCAACTCCAGTTGCGAGCCCCAGATTGAGATTGATGGGGGGATCTAGCTCAGGCCGTTCCAGCTTAACCAGCTTAGCTCCCAGAGGGGTTTATTGCTACCCCGTACTTCAGGTTGCTTTGGTCCGATTAGTGGGACTTATGGAGAGTGTAGCCCATACGGGCGCACTCACTGTTGAAGCAACCGTATCTCAGGCTGGGCGAGGGGTCTAGACTCCTGTTACCCACACTCCTGATCAAACTACTCCTCGGATCCAGACCCCAGCAGCCAACCTAGTTGGGGTAGTTCAGATAGTTGTTGCAGCCCCGATTGCTGAGGGGGCAACTATGACTTCCGATGCTTTGTGGAGATTGGACAGGTTCATCAAGTTGTTCTCTGTTCACTTTAGTGGTGCTACTTCAGAGGATCCTTAGGAATATCTGAACAACTGTCATGAGGTTCTTCGTAATATGGGTGTTTTGGAGACCAATGGACCGACTTCGCTGCGTTTCAGATGACTGGTTCCGCCAAGAAATGGTGGAGGGATTATTTGTTGACTAGACCTGCTGGGTCACCTGCTCTGACTTGGGAACAGTTTTCTCACCTTTTTTTTGAGAAATTTTTGCCTATCACTACCAGAGAAGAGAACCGTCGTCAGTTTGAGCGTCTCTAGCAGGGCGGCATGACAGTTACCCAGTATGAGAATCTCTTTGTGTATTTGGCTCGGCATACTATTCTTTTATTTCCCGCAGAGAGAGAGAGGGTTAGGAAATTTATTAAGGTCCTTGCCCAGCACATCAGGTTGCAGATAGCTAAGGAGACAGGGACTGAGATTTCATTTCAGGATGCGGCCAATGTGGCCAAGAAAGTTGAGACGGTTCTCGGGATGGGAGGTCAAGTGTCAGAAAAGAGACCTCGACATTCCGGTAGATTCAGCGGTGCCTTGTCTGGAGGCGGAGATACTCAGGGTAGAGGCCATTCTTCTAGGCCATTTAATTCAACACTTCAGATGTCCCATGGTGCCTCAGGTGATCGTGGCTCTTACTTGCCTTATTCTGACCCGTCAGCCCCTATCAGAGAACCTCCTCTTCAGAGTAATTATTGTGGTCAGCCGGTTCATCAGGGTCAACCTCAGTATCAGGATGAGTATGGTGCGTATTGGCACATTCGGAGATCTTGTCCAAAATTTTTGGGTAATCAACCTCAGTACCAGAATTCTCGTGCTATAGTTCCGGCACCAGCTGTAGCACCACCTGCCCAGCCAGCCAGGGGTAGGGGTCAGGTACTCAGAGGTAGAGGTCAGAATGTTAGAGGTGGAGGTCAGCATGCTAGAGGTGGAGGCCAGCCCGCTAGAGGTGGCGGCCATCCCACTAGAGGTGGCGGCCAGCCCGCTAGAGGTGGAGGACCACCTGTCAAGGGTCCTCCATGTGACGTAGTTCAGGGTGGTGGGGCCTAGCCCCAATTATATTCATTTCCAGCTAGACCTGAGGCGGATTCTTCCGATTCAGTTATCACAGGTACCATTGCAGTTTGTAATAAAGATGCTTCAATTTTGTTTCACCCGGAGTCTACTTATTATTATGTATCATCCTACTTTGCCTCGTATTTGGTTGTCCCGCAATTCGTTGTGTGTCCCGATTTGTGTGCCTACGGCGGTGGGGGATGCTATTATTGTAGATCGTGTATATCGTTCGTGCGTAGTCATTATTGAGGGTCTTGAAACTAGTGTAGACTCGTTGCTTCTTGACATAGTATATTTTGATGTCATTTTGGGCATGGATTGGTTGTCACCTTATTATGCCATCTTGGACTATCACACAAAGACAATTACTTTAGCTTTGCTAGAATTGCTCCGGTTTGAATAGAAAGGGACTCCTGGTCATTCTCCCAGTAGAGTGATTTCTTATGCCAAGGTTCGTCTCATGGTTGAGAAAGGACGTTTGGCTTATTTGGCTCGTATCCGTGATTCTGATGCCAAGATTTCTTCAATAGAGTCAGTGCCTATTGTTCGGGAGTTTCTCGAAGTGTTTCCTTTAGACCTGCCGGGGATGCCACCCGACAGGGATATTGATTTTTGTATTGATGTTGCTCCAGGAAATCAACCCATTTCTATTCCTCCATACCAGATGGCCCTACCAGAATTGAAAGAATTGAAAGAACAGTTGCAAGACCTGCTTGATAAGGGTTTCGTCAAGCCTAGTGTCTTGCCCTGGGGTGCACCTGTCTTGTTCGTAAAGAAGAAGGATGGATCGATGAGAATATGTATAGATTACCTGTAGTTGAATAAAGTTACTAACAAAAATAAGTATCCATTGCCGAGAATTGATGATTTATTTGATCAGCTTCAGGGTGCCAGTGTGTTTTTGAAAATTGATCTGAGATCGGGCTACCATCAGTTGAAGATTAGGGCGTCTGATGTTTCTAAAACAGCCTTCCGGACAAGGTATGGGCACTATGAATTTTTTGTAATGTCTTTTGGCTTCACTAATGCCCCAACAGCCTTTATAGATTTGATGAATCGGGTTTTCAAGCCTTATCTGGATTCCTTCGTAATTTTGTTCATTGATGATATTCTTATATACTCCAGCAGTTGGGAGGAGCATGAACAACACCTTCATATAACACTCCAGACCTTGAGGGATAATCAGTTGTATGCAAAATTTTCAAAGGGTGAATTCCGGTTAGATTCATTAGCTCTCTTGGGTCACGTCGTATCAGCAGAGGGTATTCAGGTAGATTCAAGAAGATAGAGGCAGCCAAGAATTGGCCTAGACCCACTTAAGCCATGGAAATCAGGAGCTTCTTGGGTTTGGCAGGATACTACTGTCGTTTGGTGGAGACGTTCTCATCTATAGAAACCCCGATGACGAGATTGACTCAGAAGGGTACCTCATTTAAATGGTCGGATGAGTGAGAGGTGAGCTTCTAGAAGCTCAAGACAGCGTTGATTTCAGCATCGGTATTGGTTTCACCCTCAGGTTCAGGATCTTTCACGGTATATTGTGATTCTTCCCGTGTTGGGTTGGGAGCGGTATTGATGCAAGAGGGCAGGGTGATAACATACGCGTCCCGTCAGTTAAAGATTCATGAGAAGAATTATCCTGTCCATGACTTGGAGTTGGTAGACATTGTTCATGCGTTGAAAATATGGAGGCACTATCTTTATGGCATGCCATGTGAGGTTTACACGGATCATCGTAGACTCCAGTACTTGTTCAAGAAAAAGGATCTTAATTTGAGACATAGGAGATGGCTAGAGTTATTAAAAGATTACAACGTCACTATATTGTATCATCCAGGAAAGGCCAATATGGTGGCCGATGCATTGAGTAAGAAAGTAGTAAGTATGGGCAGCCTTGCATGTATTCCAGTTGGTTAGAGACCGTTAGCTTCAGCTATTCAAACGTTGGCTAATTAGTTCGTGAGGTTGAATATTTCGCCCATCCATAATCTAGCTTGTACAGTTTCTCAGTCTTCCTTATTCGAGCGTATCAGAGAACGACAGGACAATGACCCGCACTTGATGGTCCTTAGGGACACAGTTCGGCACGGTTGTGCCAAAAAGGTTATAGTTAGAGATGATGGTGTTTTGAGGATGCAGGGTCGTATATATGTGCCCAATGTTGATGGCCTTCGTGAGTTGATCCTTGAGGAGGCTCACAGTTCTAAGTATTATATTCACCCGGGTGCTGCCAAGATATACCAGGACCTGCGACAATAATATTGGTGGAGAAGGATGAAAAAGGATATTGTTGCTTATGTGGCTCATTTTTTGAATTGCCAACGTATGAGCATCAGAGACCCGGTGGTTTACTTCAGCAGATAGAGATTCCTGAGTGGAAGTGAGAGCGTATCACTATGAATTTCACTGTTGGACTCCTACGTACTCAGAGAAAGTTCGATGTCGTTTGGGTTTTTGTGGATAGGTTGACTATTAAAGCACATTTCATTCCAGTGGAAAGTACTTACACTTCGGAGCAGTTGGCAGATATATATGTTTGACAGATTGTTCACCTTCACGGTGTGCCCGTGTCTATTATTTCTGATCTAGGTACGAAGTTTACCTCGCACTTTTGGAGGGCAGTTCAGTGAGAGTTGGGTACACGAGTTGAATTGAGCACGACATTTCATCCTCAGACGGACGGACAGTCCGGGCATACTATTCAGATCTTAGAGGATATGCTCTGCGCTAGTGTTATTGATTTTGGGGGTTCTTGGGATCAATTCTTGCCGTTAGCAGAGTTTACCTACAATAATAGTTATCAGTCAAGCATTCAGATTGCTCCCTATGAGGCGTTATATAGTAGACAATGTAGATCGCCAGTTGGGTGGTTTGAGCCGGGAGAGGCTCTGTTATTGGGTACAAACTTAGTTCAAGAGGCATTAGATAAGGTCAAGATTATATAGGATCGACTTCGTGCAGCTCAATCTAGGCAAAAGAGTTATGCCGATCGTAAGGTTCGGGATGTGGCATTCATGGTTGGAGAGATAGTATTACTTGGGATATCGCCCATGAAGGGTGTCATGAGATTTGAGAAGAAGGGAAAGTTGAGCCTTAGGTATATTAGACCATTTGAGATTCTTTATAGAGTGGGGGAGGTATCTCATAGATTTGCGTTGCCTTCAGGGTTATCCTCAGTTCATCTGGCATTTCATGTATCTATGCTCCGAAAATATCATGGTGACCCGTTCCATGTGTTAGATTTCAGCTCTGTCCAATTTGACAAAGATTTTACTTATGAGGAGGAGCCGGTAGCCATTCTAGACCGGTAGGTTCGTCGGTTGAGATCAAAGAGTTACCCTTCAGTTGGAGTACAATGGAGGGCTCAGCATGTTGAGGCAACTACTTGGGAGTCCGAGTTTGACTTGCAGAGTAGATATCCCATCTTGTTTGCCAGTTCAGGTAATTTTCTTTGTCCGTTCGAGGACGAACGTTTTGTTTTAGAGGTGGAGATTGTGATTTGGGTCATCTTATAAATTAAGACTCTATTCTAGGCTTATTATCCTTAAAAGGGTTAATTTTATTTACCTCGATTTACGTGCACAGTCCGGGCGTGAAACCAGAAAGCTTTTATGTGAAAATATGAGAAATAATAATTTTTGGAATTTAAAATTTGATTTTAGTTGACTTGGTTCAACATTTTAAGTGAACGGACCCAGATCCGTGTTTCGACGATCCCGAGAGGTCAACAGTAAAATATAGGACTTGAGCGTATACCCGGAATTGAATTCCGAGGTACCTAGCTTTAGAAATCAATTTTTGAAGAAAATTTTTATGTTGGATTTTTAAGGAAATAAATAAATGAATTAATGTTCGAACTCATAGGTATCGGGCCCATATTTTGGTTCCGGAGCCCGGTACAAGTTTGTTACGCTATTTAAGTCCTATCTGTGAAATTTCTAAGAATCAGAGTTGATTTGACGTGATTCGGACGTCCGGTTAAGAAATAGTGAAATTGAAGTGTTCTTGAGAAAAATCATGAGTTTTGATGTTAAATTCATAGTTTTAAATTATTTTTCGTGATTTGATCGCACGAGCAAGTCCGTGTGATGTTATTAGACTTGCGTGCATATTTGGTTTAGAGCCCCTAGGGTTCGGGTGAGTTTTGGATAGGCTACGGGATATTTCGGACTAGTTAAAGTTGCTGTTTTGTTGTTTCTGGTGCACAGTCGAGTTGCGCTTCGCATTCGCGTTGCTTCACTGGCGAACGCGTAGAGTATAGGTGCACTGGGTATTTTTTTGTTCTTCGCGAACGCAGAGCTCAAGACGCGAACACGAAGCACTGGTGGGTTAAAGCTTCGCGAACGCGTTCTGGCCCACGCAAGTGCGCTGTGTAAATGGGCCTGAGGAAGGAGGAGCCGCTTAATCTATGCGAACGCGGCCACTTGGTCGCAAACGCGAAGGCCACTGGGAATATCCCTATGCAAACGCGGCCCATCCGATGTGAATGCGAAGGCCAACGGGCGTGACTCATCACGAACACGGCAGGACCATCGCGAACGCGTTGAAGGCCTGCCTAGTCATATAAAACAACTTTTAAAAATCGGGCAGAACCTATTTTATTCATATTTTTGAACTGCAAAGACCTAGAGGCGATTTTGTTTACACAAATTCATCCCTAAAGTGTTGGTAAACAATTCTAAACTATTCTCTTTGAATTACCCAATATTTTTCATCACTTTTCAATCAAAAATCAAGAATTTTAATGGCAGAAATTGGGTAGAATTAGGGAATTTTGTAAAAATGGAATTTTGACCTCGAATTAGGGTCAGATTTCGAAACTGATTGCATATTCGGGCTCGGGGTGAATGGACAATAGAATTTGGTCCGTACCCCGAGTTTGGACCAAGCGAGCCCGGGATCGGGTTTTAACTTTATTGGAGAAAACTTAGGAAAAAAATAATTTTTCAGTAAAGTTAGTTCCTTTAGCATAAATTAATGATATTAAACTAATTATTATTATATTCGAGCAGGTTAGAGGAAAATTCGAAAGGAAAAGTGGTAATTGAGCAGTGAATGGCCTGTGAATTTGAGGTAAGTGCTTTGTTTAACCTTGACTCGAGGGAATAGGAATCCCCACTTAAATACTATGTGAATTTGCATTTGTGTGGTGTATAGGTGAGGTGACGAGTATCTATGCACCACTAAATTATTGTTGAACATGGTCCTTTCCTCGTTTCCAATTTATTTGATTCCTGGCTTAAATTGTTTTATGATCATTGATACCTCCATGTCTAATTGTTTTCGTCGTCTTGTTATTAAGTATTGTTCCCAGTAGTTTTGAAGTGTTGATTGTTCCCTTGGTTTCATGGTGATACATAAATCTTTAATTGGATGATATTATTTTACTATTCATATATATATTCCGATTGGTTTCATTGTGAAATGATAATTGATGAAGTTCATGAGTTGTACATCTATCTGTTTAAAATTGTTGAGACAAGAATATTGTGAAAGGTTTTGACCTGAATTGTGGAATTTTTTATAAATAAAGTGATGTGATTGTCTGGTGGGAGCGGTTTGCACGCCACAACAAGGAGTAATAAGGGTGGACAGGTGGGATCGGGTTGCACGCTGCAACAGGAGAAATAAGGGTGATAAATATATAGGGAGGAGCAATAAGGGTGCACAAGTGGAAGCGGGTTGTGCGCCGCAACAAGGAGCGATGAGGGAGAATATTTATGTTTTACTGATTTTCAAAAATAAGGATTTGGAAAAACTCCGGTTATATTAAAAAGGTTTTCATGCTCTGATTTTTACTGTGATTTAAATTGAAACTTGGAAATATTTTTGAGGAGTTGATTGTAGCTGGTATCTGAAAAGAGTTATCCGAGTTATTTTTATTTACTATTGCAAGTTACTGGTTATGAAGTTTATTATTATTATTTCATTCTTGCTTTATTATATATTATTCACAGGTTATATTGTTAATTCCCCGCCGTAGCCTCGTCACTACTTCATCGAGGTTAGGCTCGATACTTACTCAGTACATGGGGTCGATTGTACTGATACTATACTATGCACTCTTTTATGCAGATCCAGGTACCGGCCAGAGTTAGGAGATTTTAGTAGCTGGAATCATCTTCGGAGACACGAGGTAGATATGCTGGCGTTCGCAGATTCCTGGAGTCTTCTCTTAATTTTATAGACACTATTTTATTACATTCCAAAAAGAGATATATAATTCTTTCAGCCCATTATTTTTTTAGTACTCTTTAGTAGTTCGTGAATTGTGACACTAGACCCTAGGTAGTTATATAGTTGGTTTTAGTTCGTGGTTCGTTTCATCATATTCAATATTATTCCTGATTACATTTATTGGAAATTATTATATTTAGTTTATTTTAAATTGTCTCATTGTGTTTAAGTAAATATTCAAAGGACAATGGGTAATCAAGTTCCAACATTAGCTTGCCTAGCAAGTGTGGTGTTAGGCGCCATCACGATCCCGTGGGTTGGGAATTTTAGTCGTGACAGGAAAATGACAGAAATCACGTAGAGTGTTTGTAGAACAGGGGGATTTCCCGGAATACTGTTCCGTAGTCCCAAACTAAATGTGCAGGGGGATCTCTCGGAATACCATTCCGTAGTCCCAAAGTAAATATGCAGTATAGGGGGATCTCCCGGACTACCGTTCCGTTGTCCCAAAGTAAATATGCAGAACAGGGGGATCTCTCGGAATACCGTTCCATAGTCCCAAAGTAAATATGCAGTTCTACCAACATAGATAACAGTTACAGTACGTCAGAAACCTCGTACATCACCACAACAAGTAGAACACCAAAAATGACAATAATACAAAATACAGCGAGTAAATCAACTCAAGAACTATAAACCACAAAGAAATGATAGAACTCATTCACAAAGAATAAACATAATAAAGAATGCTAGGCATAAAGAGAACACCTCAACAAGGGAAAGCTAAAATGTAGCAACGATTCCACAATATTCAAGTCAACATTAAGGAAGCCGACACGAGTCAAATAGTTCCAAATAAAGGAAAGTCAACTAGGATATAGGTTATATAACTCCTTTTTAGGTTGAGCAATTCTGAAGGATATGTAACAATTCAATTAGGATAAGCATCAGAAGATAACCATAACTCCAATTAAGATTAAACAATTATAGGATGAGCTAATAATAATTTCAACTAAAGATAAGCAGTTATGAAAAGATATCATGGCGATGGAATAGGTAAAATCTTCAGTTAAGTCAAATAAGAGTAAAATAAACAATAAGAGTGAATCCTGAAGCAATTGACTCTAACTAAAGCATGTAGAGGTGAAACTAGCAAATAGGAACTCAAACGTATTAAGAACAACTTCATACACAGTGAATATAAGGACTAAAGAACCCTAAAAGGCCAACTTTCCACAAATAAGTCCGAGCACGCGCTCGTCACCTCGCGTACACGGACAACAATCAACATAGAAGACTCAAATCCTAAGGGTAGTTTCCCCGCACATGGTTAGGCAAGATACTTACCTCAAAGAGGACAAACCAGTACTCTAAAATTGAACATCTCGGGTGAAAAGTCCTCCGGACGACTCAAATCCAACCAAAATAACTTCAAAACACAAATATAACTCATAAAAAACTATTCCGGATCATAAAGTCCGAGTCTTTAAACAAATCTAAATATCGATCCAAAAGTAGACCTCGGGACCGCACCTCGGAACCCTGAAAATTTTACCAAACCCGAACACCCATTCCAATACGAGCTCAACCATACAAAAATTATCAAATTTCGATACCATTTCGCCCTACAAATCATGATTT
Organism: Nicotiana paniculata; assembly: GCA_005239505.1. Classification (NCBI taxonomy): domain Eukaryota; kingdom Viridiplantae; phylum Streptophyta; class Magnoliopsida; order Solanales; family Solanaceae; genus Nicotiana; species Nicotiana paniculata. Next base: position 10,190 of record ML338283.1, read on the forward strand.
TTCATTTTGAAAATTTTCTTCAAAATCCAAAATTTTCCTCAACTAAAAACACAATTTAAATGATAAAAATGAAGATAAAACAATGGAATATATTAAATACTAGGTGAATAACACTTACCCAATTGATTTTCTTGAGACACCTACCAAGAATCGCTCAAAACCGAGCTCTATAAGTCAAAATATGGTGAAAATGGACTAACCCTCGATTTAGAAAACTGATATTGTGCCCAGATGACCATGCATCACGTACGCGGAGATTGGGTCACGATCCCGGAGAAGATAATTGAGGCTAACAAGAAAGATCCTTCGCGAACGCGAGTGAAGGGACGCGAAAGCGTTGAACAATGAACAGGAGCTTATGCGAATGCGGGACAGATGATGCGAACGCGAAGAAGAAATAGGTAACAACCCTTAGCTCCTAATTTCTACTACGCGAACGCGAAGAAGAAGGAAGCAGACCTTCATGATCATGAAAGTTAATACGCGAACGCAATGAAGAAAAATAGGGCAGAACAACAGAACACTCCGCGATCGCGAAAGAGAACACCAGACACCAGAAACAACCAATCCAAAAATAGAAGAAATTGGCCCAAAGCCCATCCAAAAAACACCGAGGTCCCCAGGACCCCGTCTAAACACACAAACAATTTCTATAACCCTACCAGGACTCACTCAAGGTCTCAAATCACATCAAACATCGACGAAACTACAAATCGCACCACGAATTGAACTTACGAACTTTCAAATCTTCCAACTTCTAAATCTCGTGCCGAAACCAATCAAACCAACCCGGAATGATGCCAAATTTTGCAGACAAGTCTCAAAAGACATAACAGAGTTGTTCCAAAACTCGAAATTGCATTCCGACCCCGATATCACGAAATTTAACTATGGGTCAAACTTCTGCATTTTCCAAACGTCCAACTTTTTCCAATTTTTCGCCGAATTGCCTCAAATTACTCTGCGGACCTCCAAATCCAAATCCGGACGCACGCCTAAGTCCAAAATCACCATACGAAGCTGCTGACATCATCCAAAACTCATTCCGAAGCCGTTTACACAAAATTTAAATTCCGGTCAAACTCCCTCCACTTAAGCTTCCAAAACTAGAATCCTTCTTCCAATTCGACTCTGAATCATCAGGTAATTGAATTTAACCACTCACGTAAATCGATACACATAATACGAAGTTGTACAAGACCATATGCCGAACGGAGCTTAAATTCTCAAAATGACCTATCGGGTCGTTACATCCTTCCCCTCTTAAACAAACGTTCATCCTTGAACGTGTCAAGATTCGCCTCGAAGTCCTCAAATCACTGAATGCACACTTCAAACATACACCCGCGGGTTATCCCACATTTCCCAATCTACATAAGTCTGACGATACCATCTCAACTACAATTTAGCCTTTCTACCAACACCGATAAGCCTCATACCCCAAATTCTCACCTTCTATTCATTTCCAAAAGACCTGGTTCTAAATCCATATCTGGTATCAGTCTCAACCAGATGCATCAACTCATTCATACACCCACAAGGTATGACCACACAATATAACACACTGCACATAGGCGTATAATAATATTTTTGATCACAATAGCTGCTCGAAATCAACCCAGCACCAACAATTAGCCTTATATATGATATAACTATTTTCAAACCTCCTTAACACTGACAATGATGCAAGAAACACGTAGACTTCATAATTAATCACCCAAATCACCAAGCCACAAATAACTTTATCGGGCACACACCTCGCAAGCTAAAATTCAAGAAGCACAAAACGAAAATGATCGAATATGAAAAGAGAAACACATAAGGGAACTATCAAACAAGACTGATAGGAACAAATCTCTATCAGTACTAACCCACAAATCAATATAAAAAGGAAAGAATTAAAGCATATGAACAAATCACAAGGATCCCAACCTGATATAACTCTCTAGCGGTACACAGCCTGGTCCGAACACATCAAATCACATGAAATCACGAGGGTCTCGCCCTCAATTCTAAACCACAGATCGAATATATATCGTACCAATTGGGATCTCCCAGTAACACAAATATGCCAATAAAATCACAACACTCACTGAACTCTCACCCTAGTAAAGTATCAAATCACAGCTCGTAACCAAAATATTCAGGAAATCACATCAAGCCTGCCGTAAAGGACAACATGAATTCACTACTAGTCTCGTAACTCAAATAGTGAATAAAAACAACGATAGGCAGGACTACCACTCATAAAAGTCTCCCAACAGGGGCAAACATGTAAACATAGTGCCAAATCATGAAACACACCCATAAGTGGAGCAACAAATAGGGAACTCATCCCAATAAGCAGAATCGAAACAATATACGAATGGTACACTCTTTAACAAATCAAAACATACATGTATGATAATACCTGGCATAACGGTCTCCAACCTACTATATGAAACACATCATCGGGTTGGGGCGCCCCCTACTCGCCTGAATACCCCCGCTGGGACACACCTGCCCCAAGCCTGGGATAATCTCTCACCATGTGGCTGGTATCTCCACACTCAAACTAACCTCTCTGCTGACGTGGATGTGGAAACTGTGTAGTACAAGTACTCTGAGACCTATGAGCACCTGAAACACTGTACGAAGCCGGAAGTGCAAACTGAACTGGCTGACCCACAAGACCTCTACCATGTCGTACCCTGCCTCCAAAATAAGGACCATCAGATCTCTACGGTCTACAAGGCCTCCTTGCTTCCCTGTACTCTCCCTCCTGATCTCATCTATCCTCTCGCTCCCGGTCCCACATGCCCTCTAATAGGCGAGCTATCCCTACCACCTACTGAAACAAAACATCTGACTCCATCTCCCATGCCATGCTGAACCGAATATCATGCCTGAGCCCAAGACTCGCTCTCTAATTGTAGCAACCAAGGCAGGTGCATGTCTTGCCAAATCACTGAATCTAATGGCATACTCTAATACTGATGTAGTGCCTTGGCAAAGATACTCAAACTCTGAGCGCCATGCATCTTGAAAGGACTGAGGTACCAACTCTCTCAAGAACACCTCAGGAAACTGAATCCATGAAAGTGAAGTTGCATCGGCTAGGCTACCCGACTCATACGCCCGCCACCACTGATAAGCTGCTCCCTTAAGATAAAACATAGTAAAAGCAATCCCACTCATGTCAACAATACCTATAGTGCAGAGAATGCGATGGCACTCCTCCAGAAAACCCTGTGCACTCTCTGAAGCCAAACCACTGAATGTAGGAGGGTCTTATTTCTTGAACCTTGCAAGTGTAAGCTGCTCTCCCTCAAATGCTGCTGCCCTGACCATGGGCTGAGATGGGACCACGGGCTGTGTCGCCCTGATACATGGAACTTGACCAACATGAACTCGCTTCTCTAGAGTGTGGGCGGAGAGAGTTTGAGCCCCTCCCCCAGTTTGTGAAGTAGCTGGTGCAACCGGAATCAACCCCGCCTAAGCTAATGTACCAAACATGGTCAAAACTGTGCTAAAGCCTCCTGAAGTATGGGGGTGACAACAGGTGCCTCAGGTACCTGCCCCCTAGCCGGAGCTACTGGAGGCTCCTCAACTGCTTCTCTGGTAGGTGCTCTAGCTACAGCAGATACCTCTCATCGTCCTCTGCCTCTACCCGGAGCGACATCTGCTCCAGGGGTAACGTCATCAGGAACCGCATCTCGTGTCCTCACCATATGTAAGAGAACGGAGTGATAAAAGTTCAAACTTCAAGATCAATGAACTCGCACGATAGGAATAAAGGAAGTGAAGTTATCCTAATAGTTCCGTATCCTCTCAAAGATAAGTACAGAGGTCTCCGTACCGATTCGCAAGATTCTACAAAACTCGCTTATGACTCGTAGCACTTATTAACCTAGAGCTCTGATACTAACTTGTCACGACCCAATTTCTCCTCCGTTATGTATCGTGATAGCACCTAGTCTTAGGAACTAGGTAAGCCTAACATTTACTAAATAACAACAATAATAAAGAAAAACCTACCAATCTAATTATAGCAAATCTTTACAGAATTTATAATTTCCCAAAACCGGTAGTACGGGCCATAAGCTCTGCAGAGTTTATTACTACTTCTAAGTACAACTGTTTTGAAAATAAGTAAAAAAAGTGTGACTACAAAATAGGAAGGTGACTCTGAAGCCTGCGAACGTGGCGATAGGTTTACCTTGAGTCTCCTCAACAAGAATCCGCACAGCTACTAACGAGTGATACCTGGATCTGCAAAATAATGTGCAGAAGTGTAGTATGAGCACACCACAAACGGTGCCCAGTAAGTATCACGACTAACCTCGGTGAAGTAGTGACGACGACTAGTCAAGACACCCAGTGATAAACTGAACAAGCATAAGTATAGGAATAACAGTGCTTGATTTCTACATGGAAACTACACAATATGACTAATAATACAGTAATTATAATAAGAAAAGAAAAATGACAAGTACCAGCATAATACAATAATAATAACACAGAAGAGTGAGCAAAAAAGACAGACTAAATCCGTAATCACATATGAATTAGGGACAAAGTAATAACTTTGTAACTACGACAACTGTCACATAAGATTTTAGTCAACAACTTCACGAAGTACCAAACCTTGGATAAATTACAACTCACGGCTCTCAATACTTGAACCCTAACACTTGGTATCATTTTCCCTCATCACACCTCATAATCATGCTGACAACTCAGTGCCGAATATAGCCATTCTCACGTAGAAGGCGAGTAAATAATGGCGTACATCTATACTCAACACTGTCAATAAAACCTCTTATCCGATAAAGGGTGCTTAGCCACATGTATACTTGTGCAAGTGTCCTAAGATAGCTCATATCAGCTAGTAAGCATAAGGAAAAGGACGGACAACACGTAGAATGTTTGCAGAACATGGGGATCTCCCGCAATACCATTCCGTATACCTAAAGTAAATGTGTAGGGGGATCTCCACGAATACTGTTCCATAGTCCCAAAGTATATATGCAGTACAGGGGGGATATTCTGGAATACCATTCCATAGTCCCTAAGTAAATATGCAGAATAAGGGGATCTCCCGGAATACCGTTCCGTAGTCCCAAAGTAAATATGCAGGGGGATCTCCCAGAATATTGTTCCGTAGTCCCAAAGTAAATATGCAGACCATGGGGATCTCCCGGAATACCATTACATAGTACCAAAGTAAATATGCAGTGCCATCAACAGAGATACCAAGTACAGAACGTCAGAATCATCGTACATCACCACAACAAGTACAACAACTAAAATGACACTAATAGAAAATACAACGACTAAATCAACTCAAGAATTATAAACCACAAAGAACCGGTAGAACTCATTCACAAGGAATAAACACAATAAAGAATGCTAGGCATAAAAAAACAACTCAACAAGGGAAAACTAAAATGTAGCAACGATTCCACAATATTCAAGTTAACATTATGAAAGCCAACACGAGTCAAATAGTTCCAAATAAAGGCAACTCAACTAAGATATATGTTATCTAACTACTTTTTAGGTTGAGAAATTACGAAGGATATTCAACAATTCAATTAGGATAAGCAGCAGAAGATAACCATAACTCCAATTAAGACTAAACAATTATAGGATGAGCTAATAATAATTTGAATTAAAGATAAGCAGCTATGAAAAGATAGTATGACGACGGAATAGGTAAAATCTTCAGTTAAGTAAAATAAGAGTCAAATAAATAATAAAAAATAATCCTAAAGCAATTGACTCTAACTAAAGCATGTAGAGGTGAAACTAGGAAATAAGAACTCATACGAATCAAGAACAACTCCATACATAGTGAATATAAGGACCTAAGAACCCTGAAAGGAAAACATTACACAACTAAGTCCGAGCATGCGCTCGTCACCTCACGTACACAGACTACAATCAACTTAGAAGAATCAAATCCTAAGGGGTAGTTCCCCAACTCAAGGTTAAGCAAGATACTTACCTCAAAGACGAGAAACAGGTACTCAAAAATTGAACTTCTCGGGTTAAAAGACCTTCAGACGGCTCCAATCTAACAAAAATAAATTCAAAACACAAATATAACTCATAAGAAACTATTCGAGATCATAAAGTCTCAATCTTCAACAAAATCTAAAAATCGACTAAAGGTCGAACCACGGGACCACACCTCGCCCGAAAAGTTTTGCCTAACCCAAACACCCATTCCAATACGAGTTCAACCATACAAAAAAATATCAAATTTCTACACAATTGCGCTCTTCAAATCATGATTTTTCATTCTGAAAATATTCTTCAAAAACTAACATTTCCCTCAACTCAAAACACAATTTTTAATGATAAAAATGCACATAAAATCATGTAATATATTAAATACTAGGTGAAGAACACTTACACAATCGAATTGCTTGAAAGACCCACCAAGAATCGCTCAAAACCGAGCTCTACAAGTCAAAATATGGTGAAAATGGCCTAACACTTGATTTGGAAAACTTATATTCTGCGCAGATGAACATGGATCGCGAATGCAAAAATTAGGTCGCGATCGCGGACAGGAAAATTGAGGCTGCCAAGAAAGACCCTTCACGAATGTGAGTGAAGGGACGCAAACGTGCTGAACAATGGACAGGAGCTTACGCGAACACAAGACAAATGATGCGAACATGAAGAATAAATAGCCAACAACCTCCAACTCCTAATTTCTACTACGTGACCGTGAGGGAACAAATGCGAACATGAAGAAGAATAAAGCAGACCTTCACGATCACGAAAGGTAATATGCGAATGCGATGAAGAAAAGTTGGATAAATCAATAGAACACTACGCGATCGCGACTGGAGCTACGCGATCGCGACTGGAGCTACGCGATCGCGAAAGAGAACACCAGACACCAAAAACCAGCAATCCAAAAAGTAGAAGTAATTTGTCCGAAGCCTATCCGAAACACACCTGAGGTCCCCGGCACCCCGTCTAAACCCACAAACAAGTTCTATAACCCTACACGTACTCGCTCGAGGTCTTAAATCAAATCAAAACTCGAAGAAACTACGAATCGCACCATGAATCGAACTTATGAACTTCCAAATCTTCCAACTTCTAAATCTCGTGCCGAAACCAATCAAACCAACCCGAAACGATGCCAAATTTTGTAGACAAGTCCCAAAAGACATAAAGGAGTTGTTCCAACACTCAGAATTGCATTCTGACCCCGATATCAAAAAAGTTAACTATGGGTCAAACTTCTCCAGTTTCCAAACCTTCAACTTTTTCCAATTTTTCTTCGAATTTCCTCAAATTACTTTACAGACCCCCAAATCCAAATCCGAACGCACACCTAAGTCCAAAGTCACCATACAAAGGTGCTGACATCATCCAAAACTCACTCTGGATCCGTTTATACAAAATTAAAATTCTGATCAAATTCCCATCGCTTAAGCTCATGGTAAGTCCCCGCAACATCCGTGCTTCTACGCCCAAAAGACCACCAAGTATAAATGTACCTGCACAAAAATGTGCAGCAAATGTAGTATGAGTACGTAAAGCAACGCGTACCTAGTACGTATCTAGCCTAACTCCGGAAGGGTTGTGACGAGGGGTCGACATCGACACTAACTAGAGGTCCAACTAAATAAATAATACGATAATTCATACAACTGTATAGTACACAACAATATGGGAGAAATCTGAAGTTTCATAATGTTTCAATTATTTCCTTTTAAGCATAAAATTTATTGATCATGTATCCTACCTCAATATCTCAGAATAAATGCTAAGTGTCAATACCAATCAGATAAGAAATACTGTAAAATCCCGGGCGTCAGTGAAAAATTTATCTTGTTAATGTTCAGAAGACTATAGGTATAATTCACGATTCTGCCGAGGTCGTTCGGCCCGATCCAGAGTGGTGTGTACACTGCCGAGGGTCGAACGACACGAAGAAGACATGCACGTCTATATATTGTCGAGGCGTTCGGACCACTCCATAAGAAAGGAAGGAATTTATCCCATTCCGAGAGATACTGCCAAGGCGTTCGACCCACAAGAAAGGAAGAAAGTTTCCGAATCACAAGATACGCGCTTACAATAGAGTACATGAGCACAATAATAAGTACATTTATCAAAACCTTAGTAACAACTCAGGGTATTAAAGCTTGACCTGCTACTTTTATTTCTAAATCAATTTCACATAGAACTTTAATTAAATAAGCCAGCATAACAAGTTCAAATAATTCAATTATTACAGGATAAGGTCTTAAGTCTACCCAAACATAGACATTCTTTATCTATATACGGACTCTCGTCAGCTCGTACATATGTAGCGCCCACAACTAGCTTCACATAATAATAAATATCACCTAGGGGGTAGTTTCCCCCTCACAAGGTTAGACAGGAAACTTACCTCGCTCCGAAGTTCCATAATCGGCTCCAACACCACTCCAACACCTCAAACCGGTGCCCATCGCTCCAAAACAAGCCAAACAATGTGCAAACCAATAAAAATGTACTCTAATACTCATAACAAATCAATTTAGACGAATTCCCAACTCCGCTCGAAAAGTCGGTAAAGTCACCCTTGAGCCCACGTCCCAAGATTCCGAAAATATTCAAAGATAACCATTACCCATAATATCACAAACTCAAATATATAATTTATTCTCAATTCCATGCCCAACTTCATGATCAAAATAAAAAAATACCAATTTTTAGGTTTTTCTTCAAAATCCCAAATTTCTACAAATTTTCATGCCTAAATCCATATATAACCCTTGTATTTAACTCACAACTAGTAGAAATCAATTACCTCGTGGTTGACAATGAATATGGCGCTCCAAAATCGCTCCTAGGTCAGCTCCCATTGAGCAAACGAGATTAAAATGGCCAAACTCCAGATTTTTAAAAGAGCACTGCCCAATCTGACCTTCTTCACGAACATGGCAAGCCCCACACGTTCACGAAGAAATACCAACTCCATCTCTAAAATCACCCTTTGAGAACGCAGGTCCTAGCTCCCTCGAACTCGTTGCTTAACCAGGAGAACCTTTGCGCACGTGGTATACCCATCGCGAACACGAAGGCTAAAAATCTCCCAGGCCCAATTCTCCATCGCGAACGCGAAGCACAAAATCAGCAACCAACAAACCCTTCTTCGCGAATACGTGAACCCTTTCGCGTTCCTAAAGAACAAAACAGAAACCATACATCCGCAGCGCAACCAAACTTTGTCCGAAGCCTCTCCGAAACACACCCGAAGCCCCCGGGATCCCGTCCAATCATACCAACCAGTTCCAAAACATAACACGGACCTACTTGAGGCCTCAAATCATCCCAAATAACATCAACACTACGAATTGTGAATCGATTCAAGCCTAATAGACTATTGAACTTCTAACTTCCATGCCCGATTGACCTCAAATTTCGCACACAAGTCACATTTGACATTACACACCTCCTCCATCTTCCGAAATTGGAATTCGAAACCGATATAAAAAATTCCACCACCACTCAAACTTCCCAAAAACCTTAAAATTTCCAAATTTCGTCAAATGATCTTGGGATGACCTACAGACCTCAAAATCCACACCCAGACACGCCCCTGAGACCATAATCACCGCACGGAGCTATTCCCAGGCTCGGAATCCAAACATACATCGATACATCAAAATACACTTCAACCCAAATTTATGAAATTCTCCTAAAATGCCAAATTCCCATAATAAGCATCGAAATGCTCCTGGGTTCCCAAGTCTGAAATCATCATATGAACCTATTGGAATCTTCAAATCCTGATTGTGAGGTCATTTACTCAAAAGTCAGGTCATACTCAATTCTTCCAAATTGAAGCTTACAAATTAGAGATTTCTTTCCAAATCAACTTTGAACTTACCGAAACACGTGCAAGTCATAATACCTGAAGTGAAGCTACTCAGGGCCTCAAATCGCTAAATGATGCGCTAGACCTCAAAATGACTGGTCAGGTCTTTACACTCTTACTCTCATCCTCACCATGTAATAATATGAATAAAATGGCATGACATCACCCTTTGTGCTTTTACTCTCGTTCTCACCATGTCATAATAAAATAGATGAAATAGAACAACATTACTCTTCGTGCTTCTACTCTCTCCTCACCATGTAATAATGATAGTGTAGATGAAATGGCACGACATCACCCTTCATGCTTTTACTCTCTTCCTCACCATGTAATAATTATCATATAAATGAAATGGTACGACATCTCCCTTCGTGCTTTTATTATCTTCCTCACCATATGATAATAATAATATGAATTCGAATAATAACAATGCAGATAATAAATTTAACTTTAAATATGGTGTCATAATACCAAACTTCAACTTCCAAAAATATTCAACAACTTGAAATAAGCAATAATTACGAAATGGATAATCAAAGAAGTAATAACCTAACCGAAACATGTATTTCATAATTAGCAATGCAATAAAATACAAAGAAGCAAGTTCCGCACGCATGCTTTAACACGATAACAATGCATAAGTACTATTCACCTCACATATATGTTATTACCACACCCAAAACACATAGCAAATAGACTAACAAGTCTTTGCCATGATAAAAATCCTAACATGTCGTGATGACGCCTATCAATGGTACTAGGCAAGCTGACATTTTCAAAATACTTCCAATATTTCACAAAAAGATGGATCAAAAGTTTTTAAATAACAGAGTTTTCATAAACATAAGTTAAACTCAAAATATAGTGCGGAAAATAGCCCCAACATCGGGGTTTCACTAAGTCATGTGCATCTAAACATAACTGGTCTAGAAATAAACGACTATCACAGTCTGAATTCAAATACAACGAAAGAAAAGATAAGGAACAAGAAAACAAGGTCTGTGAACGCTAGTCAGCTACTTCATTATCTCGAACAGTCAGCTATGAGAACTATCCACATCCTCCATGTCCAAAAACTCCTTGATCTGAACACGAAGTTCAGGGTGTAGCGTGAGTACAACCAACTTAGTAAGTAACAATAATAAATAAGGAACTAAAAGATAGTGACGAGCTACGCAGTTATAATTCATTTTCAGTAGACTCAACAAGGAAATAGACATGCTTCCCAAATCCGGTAAATTAAGTCAAATAAACTTATTAATGCCAAGTTTAAGTAAAACCGGATAAAGATATCTTTCAGAAGTGTTCAAAACAACGATATAAGGTAATTGTGTGCAACAATAATGAATCATATACAACCTCTAAAGTCAACATTCACTTAGTCCTCCCATTTACTCCAACCTCACAATCACTCATTCCTCACAGTCACTCATTCTTTATGATCACTCAGCACACGACACTCGCACCCAGTAGGTACATGCACTCACTAGGGGTGTGTACAGACTCCAGAGGGGCTCCTTCATCCCAAGCGCTATAACAAGCCAATCATGGAATATATATCAGGAAACATGCTGCAACGTGCAGTCTGATCCCATAGAAATCCTCACAATTAGGCCCCCGGCCTCACTCATTCATCAATCTCTCCAGTCTCTCGGGCTCTCAGAAATCAGGAGAAGAGCCCAAACAGTAATAATATGATGTATCAATCAAGAATAGTAGAGACAGAGATGTGATATGCAAAATTAAGGCTGGGACTGAGTAAAAATAACATATAGATTGTAATTTGACCTATAACACAACCTCTGTGGATCCCAACATTACCAATACATGGCCTAAACATGATCTCTAACACGATTCACAATAAATTATCTAAAGCGTATGAAGAGCATATAGCTAACAACAAGTTTGTTCAAATTGCAGTTTCACAGAATGGACCAAGTCCCAATTCTCACGGTGAACGCTCACACGCCCGTCACCTAGCATGTGCGTCACCTCCAATTAGTCATATAATTCAAAGATCCTGGGTTTCATACCCTCGGGACTATATTTAAAACTGTTAATTACCTCAATTCGAGAAAAACTCTAGTCTAAAATGTCTTTGCCTCTCAAATGAGTCTCCAAACATCCCGAATCTAGCCACAAGAAGTATAATACAATTAATATAGGCTAAAGGGATCAATTCAACAAGAAAAATACTAAATTATAGCCAAAAATCCAAAATCCGCTCTCACCGGCCCCTGGGCCCATATCTCGAAATCCGATAAATGTAGCAAAACCCGAAATCACATTCACTCTTGATTTTAACCATATCAAATTTACCCAAATCCAATAACAAAATCCCATTCAAAACCTCAAAAATCTAACTCAAGAACACTTCCTCTTTTCCACCAGTTTGCCACCTCAAATGACAAATTAGATGATGGAGTTAAAGGCATAATCATGGAATTTAACCAAAATTAGGTAGGAATCACTTACCCCAAACACCCATGCAAGAATCTCTCCAAAATCTCCTTCTACCGAGCTCCCACTTCAATTTTATGATATGAACTTGAAACCCTCGTCTCTAATCTTTTAAATCTGCCCAGATGCACCTTCATTGCGAATGCGACCTTCCCATCGCATTCGCGTATACCAAACTTCCTGCCTCTCAACTTAACTCTTCGCGAATACGACCATACAAAGCTTTTCCAAAATAATTCTTCGCGAACGCGACCCCTGCCCCCGAACGCGTTTGCCAAGGGCCTGGGGTCCCTAGTTATCTCAACATCTCTTCACAAACATGACACCTCGCCCGCATTCGCGATGCACACACAACCATACCTACCCAGCTCACAAACACCCTTCAGGAACGCGAGGCTCCTCTCCCGAACGCGTAAGAGGAAACCAACATAAATACATCGGCAGTTATCAACCAACATATCATCCTCCAAAACTCACACGAGACCCCGGGACCTCAACCAAACATATCATCAAGTCTCAAAACACGATACAAACTTATTCGAACCCTCAAATCAGCTCAAACAACATCAAATACATGAATTACGCATGGATTCAAGCCTAATAAACTTTGAAATTTCCAAATTCCGTAAACGACGCTAAAACCTATCAAAGCACGTCGAATTCACCTCAAATTTTGCACACAAGTCATAAATGACACCACAAATCTACTCCAACCTCCTCAAATCCAAGTGTCTTAACTCACTCTGAAATCACTCCAGACCCGAATCAACTAACCCGGTAATTCATATAATAGTTATAGAACACAAAAGGAGAAGAAAATGGGGGAATGAGGTTATAACTCATGAAACGACAGGCCGGGTCGTTACAGTCTTAATCCCTCAAGTCAAGGTTAATATCACGACTCCAATTTTCCTCTGTAAGATGTTGTGATGGAACCTACTCTCTAAGATTAGGTAAGCGTAACATTCATGTATAAATAAATGAAATAATAATTAAAGTCTCAAAACTCATCAACTAATATAAATAAAATTTCCAGAACTTAATATATATGTAATGGCCCAAAACCTAGCGAACTACAAGTGACAAACTCTATGAGTGATACTGAATATATCTATACATCAGTGTGTAATACAGTATAAGGTAAATAAAATAACCTAGGTAGATGGGGACTCCGAGTCTTGTGGACGCCGACATGTATACCTTGAAGTCTCCAAAACTGAGCTCTTGCTAGTGTCTGGATTGCTAGGTGGTACCTGGATTTGCACCAAAAGACGTGCATAAACATAACATGAGTACACCACAATGGTACCCAGTAAGTGCCAAGTCTAACCTCGGTAAAGTAGTGACGAGCTCAAGTCAAGGCCCTAGTGGAACAAATAAAAAACTTAATAAGTGTATAATAGTGAAACGATGATAGCAATAGAAACGAGACAATTAAACAAGTACACCGAGAATAACTACACTGAACTAAGGCAAATAATACTTCATTGAAAAAAACAAGGGATACTATGACACAGAACAAAACAACAGAAACACAAGTGAAGAAATAAAAAGTCTCAACAAGAATCACTACCGAGGTACCGCCTCGTAGTCTCAAATCACAAATCAATTCACAATCTTTCCTTATATCATCGCAGGGGCCTTGCATTTAGTTTTGAAAATCATTTTCCAGAAATAACATCTCACATTTTAACCCACCTTATCACACCACATGATTTCTAGTAGTTCCCCTACTAGCCACGCGTCTGAAGCCCACCTTATCTCACCGCATGCGTTTAAACCCCAAAAACTTGTACTACCGCATGCGTATCAATATCACAATGTATCTCAAATCGCACCTCAAGTAGCCAATACAACAACTTGCCAAATAATAAAAAATAACAATGTTTTCACAATGAAGAGCCCATGGCTCAACCACAATGTGCACAAGAGTCTCAACAATAACAACCATAAGTGAATAACTAAACAAAATAGTAGTTCACAACTTAACACTTTGCCTCAACGTGAATCACGACCTTTATAGCTCAATACCGCTTTCATCAACAAGATATTCCAAGAATAACAATTTCAAGCAAAGAACTCACGGTTAAATAATGAACAAGGAAACGAGGAAACAAAAGCAACTTCAACTAAACATGTAGGGTAATTAACAAGTAAGATATAAGACAAATAAAGGCATGTGAAGATAGACTACCAATGATGACTATAACATGTTAAGGTAACTCAATTAAGGCATGAAAGGATCTACATAACTAAAATCGAATTTCTATATTTAGCCTATGTACACACTCATCACCTTGTGTACACGGATTCCACATGTCACAATTAACACATAAACAATTACCCTTTCTTGCCTTTCCTTCTCATCATTTCTTTTCTCTTTTTATGCATTATACCTCTTTCAAGTTCCTCGTCTCTCCCCCAAACCTTATGTTTTTTAGTCAATTGTTTCACAAGAGTGGTAAGAAAAGCTCGGGTGCCAAGAGAGAGTCACGAGCTTAAAAAGTGATTGCAAGCCTTCATCATTTTCTTATCTTCTAAAACATAAAAAAAAGCTATTAAATAAAAAAGAAGCTACTTAGTTAAATACTAACTAATAAGAAAACAAACATAAAGAAGCTACAAAGCAAAAACTATTGAAAGCGTAACGAATATACATAATCAGAGAGTAGAGAGAATATATACATAAGGAGAAAAAAGAATAAAATAGTATCAAGTTAATGACAGGCCAAATGGCTCAGAATTAGAAAAATATATCAAATTAACTCCACCCCCCCGAACAAAAATAAGCGTTGTCTGCAATGCTTAACAAAATAAGAGTAAAGGTAGAGTGAGAGTGAAGAAATATCCCTATGGCTCCTTGGCCATCTATGATTCCACAGAAGTGTCACCGACCCGAACCTCATCCAACTAGATCTCCTCCTCCTCAACTCCGGGAGT
This sequence comes from Nicotiana paniculata, assembly GCA_005239505.1. Classification (NCBI taxonomy): domain Eukaryota; kingdom Viridiplantae; phylum Streptophyta; class Magnoliopsida; order Solanales; family Solanaceae; genus Nicotiana; species Nicotiana paniculata. Next base: position 25,467 of record ML338283.1, read on the forward strand.
GGCTGGGTTGCTGAACATCTGATGTACTGCCTCAACAGTGTCAACAGCAAGGTCTGGCTCCTCAGACTTGCCAACTGGTGCTGTAGGATCTGGGCTTGGGTGGTGCAGGTCAATCAACATGTCAAATGGAATGTCTCCTACTGCCGCGAGCTTAGTAACCTGTGTCCGGAGCTTGTCCACTTACTTCTTGGAGGCCTGGGACTTTCACATCTTCTTCACTTCCTTTCCCAGCTCTTCTATTACTGATATGTTACACCAAAGTTGCCATGATTGTGTTCTGATTCTCCAAAAGCTTCTTCAAAGTTTCTTCAACTGTGGGGGGGGGGGGGGGGGGGGGGGGGAGGGGGGAGATCTGGAGTGCCTGAAAGGAGGACGTGCTTCAATATTACTGGATATGTCAGGCAGCTTCTGCATCCAGCTGTTCAGGCTCTCTAGCATTAAGGAGACTCATAACGCAGATAGTAGCAGTGGGCATCAGCAATGGCTTTAGAGCTGAGGTGGAACCTTTAATGGGGACTGCTGGCGACAATGAGGTTGAAAGTGAGGTCATAGCTGCTGCACTGGTTGAAGGCCTTGCTGAAGTGGAAAGCATGTCGACTATCTTTGCAGCTACCACCGATGACTCATCAGACTGGCCTATGGTGGTAGTCAGCTGACCCTTTTTTCATAGGGTTGTATGAACCCATAAGAGAATACCACGAGAAAGTCTTATTCGACCTCACATTTGTATCATAATCTCTTGGCTCAACCCCTACTCCATGATATACTTTGTAATAGTGTTGGGATACAGATAGGATCCATCTTCTTGCCTCGCAACCACCGTGATCTTGGCCTACATCAGGGAACCCATATTGATTGGGTACCCGGCCATGATAGAAGCCACTAGAACTTCCCGCGGAATTGGTAGATATGTGTCATTCTTGCACGTGTCTAGACTTCTGTCGACAAACATCTACCGTCCCTTCGCCTCAAATTTTAGGGTGTTCTTCTGAATAGGAACCCCTGCTGTGATCCATGGTGGTGGTGGTCCAGGAGCTGCAAGAATCTCAGCTAACCAAGGACAAGCTTCCTCCCCAAGTGAAAACTTCTCTATGTACTCTGCGGGCTCGACATGATCAAACCCAAGGTAAGTGTTTAGAATATGATGGTCAAATTGCACCTTGAGGTTTCTCATTTTGTTACCTTTTCCCCCTTCTTGATGTGCACTACATTGGCATATAATTCCCGGACAATATACTTCTTTGCATCCACCATGCTCTGGGTGAACCACATCCACCCTTTGCGCTCTCTATACTATCTCAAGACTGCATGGTTATACGTTTCTAAGTCTTTCAACTGGATCTGACACTCAAGAGTCAGCGACCTTGTTTACCACCACTCACAAACACTAAAAAAGCAGCTAAACTAACGAACCGGTCCTCCCATACTTCTTTCATCTTCGACCGCTCAAGGCCGGCAACTATGACATCTCCCCCTCCTCCATCGCCGGGGATGTTATCAAATGTAGTCGCTGGTTTCTCCGGGACATGAGTAGAGGAGGATTCAGAAGCCTGACTAGCATTTTTTGAACCCTTAAAAGTGCTCCGTGTTGTGGAAGGCTCGTCTCGGAGTTAATACCTTCTCGGTGGCTTAGATTGGACATCCGGCTACTCCTAAACCGAGTTTCTCTCTAATGATTCCCTAGATGGGGCATAAGAAATTGATTCAGAGGGCTCTGCATTTCTCTCTCGGTCGGCTCTAGACTTATTTTTGATTATCTTTTGAAGGGCGAGGGGAAAATAACTCTTGCCTTGACCCCTTAAAGATTCATCACTCCCCTTTGAAGTATCACCTCTGCCTCCAGATCTAACCATTTTCTGTACCAAGCAGCAACTTGTGTTATTTTTAATTCAAGTTCAAACATATAAGAACACACACCAGAGATACAATGAACAATATAATATAAATCATGCTTGCAGGGTAGGGAAGTGCGGTTCACATAGTTGTCATTGCGGCCGCAGAATGGGCATTGCAGATCGCACAATTTATCATTGTGGCTACAGAATTGGGTTGCAGGCTGTAAAATTGTCGTTACGATCGCACTTCAGACACCATCTACATGCCAACTCTTTAATAACAGAGAATGGGTTGTTTTGCGGCCGCAATAAGTTTTCAGTGGACCGCACATTTTCTGTTGCGGCCGCACATGTGAGTTATCAAATTGACAACTCTCTGATAACAGAGAACTAGTTGTTCTATGGCGGCGATGGGATTTCTTCGGTCCGCACATTTTTAATTGCGGCAACAGAATCATGCTTTAATAAGTATCCTAATTTCAACTTCTGCAGACCGCAAAATTTCTTCTACGGCCGCAGATTTCAAAATAGTTACAATTAGAGTTCTAAGGTTTGAATTTTTTTGCACAAATTTGGCATGGTGGCAGTGTATGATTATGAAAACCTATTTACCCATTCCCCATAGAGAAAGTACTAGTTGACCCACTTCAGTTTTAACCCCACATGGTTGTATAATTGAATTCTAGTGATAAATGGCCTAAAACTAACTAACAAGTTTGTAAATTAAACTCAAAAAAATGAAACATTCTAAAATTAATTGAGGCATACAAGATAAGAAGTAATGAAAATGAGCGATCACAAATGTTGAGTGTGTGTGGCAGATGATCTACTAGACGATTTCAATGTGTAAGGCTTATAAATGCTCAGAGAGGGAAAAAAAGTTACAGTAGCTGTAGGCCCTCTATTTATACTAAATGGTTCTGAACTAGCGAAAGAGAGTTGAGTGCGGCCACATAATTCCCATTGTGGTCCGCACTCTGGGCTCAGAGGCCCTTTTTGTTTTGCGGTCAGCAAATTTACTGTGCAGCCACAAAAATTGTTGTGAACCGCATGTTTTGTCTTGCGGCAGTGATTTGGCCATTTCTTTGAAAAATCAACTTTAGAGAGTTGGCCTTTACCCCTTAAATTTGTGCGGTCCGCAATGGAATTGTGCCGCCGCAATTCACCTTTTGTTGGAGCAACCAAAATTGTGTTGTCCGCATAATACAATTGCAGTCTGCAATTCGTTCCATAGTTAGCAAAATTTCTGGGCATAATTTGTGTAAACAACACTCATACCTGCAAAACACTTCAAATCAATTAGCACAAAAATACCACTTAACTACAAAACAAGAAAATAAAATAAAAAGAAACATATGTTGCCTCCCAAGAAGTGCCTGATTTAACGTCGCGACATGACACATATTACCATAATTTAAAATAAATCACTGCCACCACATGGACATCATCAACCTTTCCCAAGTAGTGCTTTACCCGTTGACCATTGACTTGTAATACCTCATCGTTTTTGTTCTTCAAGTCCAATGCAATAAAATGTGTAACATCCGAATGTAGTTTTCATGAAGGTACTTCATCTTCCCTATGTACAAGGACGAAGTTGTATTGGCATGGTACCAAATTTCATCCAATTAATTAAAATGTGAAACCCGCAAGTTAGTGGCTCCACCCCAATCAAGATTCAATTTCTTTAAAGCCCACGTGGCTTTTTCTTTATACTCAAGTTCCACCTAAAGATGACAGTCTTTGCCAAACACCAACTGGTATGGAGATATCCCAATAGGAGTTTTGAAAGCAGTCTGGTAAGCCCATAGTGCATCATCAAGCTTCTTTGACCAATCTGTCCGGTTAGTATTCACTGTTTTTGAAAAAGTACCCTTTATCTCCTGGTTAGAGACTTCCACTTGACTGCTAGCTTGTAGATGATAGGGAGTCGTGACTTTATGAGTGTTACATCTCGCGTTTTCATGTGTTAAAGTTTCGCCTTGAGTTAATCGACCCAGACTCGGGGATGAGATTATCTTAAGGTTATACATATTTATGCTATTTATAACAAGTGATAAGTAAGTGCCCTGAAGGATAAAGGGTAAAGAATCAAAGAAAATGGGTTTCATTGAAGGTTGTCGATTTGGAATAAAATACGGCCCGAGCTACAATACCAGACATTTATGGTCTAATGCCATACAATGTACCCCATGACCACGATAGTAGAGTACGCAAAATGTATTAAACGTGAGTAGTATTTTAAGTAATTTGATTTAATTCTTAATTATGTGGATTATTGGTTAATGGGATAATAACTAGTTAATTAAAATTAATGGGTGATTAATTAAAAACCATGGGATAAGACTTAACCCCTCCCCAATGTGGCAGCACCCCCTTTCCCATTTTATGACTTTTGAAAGTGATTTAAAGGTGGCACACTTGAAAAGGTTATGTGACACTAAGTTTGAAATGCAGGGCCCACCTAAAAGTTAGGGATAACATTCCTAGTCTAAAATCATTTTCTAATCTCTTAAGAAAGAGCTTCAGCCAAGAATTCTGTGCGTAGGAATGTTATTGCTAATCTCTTAAGAAAGAGTTTCAGCCAAGATTTCCTTGCATACAAATGTTATTGCTAATCTCTTAAGAAAGAGTTTCAACCAAGACTATATTTTCATAGAAACAATATTGGTTCGAGCATTTCATACCAATTCTTCTGTGTTTCATCGCGATTAGCATGTGTTAGAAGGATTTTCAAGAAGATCGGCTCAGGTATGTCAAGGTTATACCTTCTTTCCTTTTGGCATGATCTATACAACACAAACGAAACGAGAAAATGCACAACTTCCATAAATGACTCTATTCATAGAAGTATTAGAGGTGCCTATGTTCTTGAATTCCCTATATGTCTTATTATTCTATCATCTGTTCATGGGTATCAGAAAATATGAAAGTTGAAAAAGCTTATTTCATGATATTAATCAAAGGTATACTGATTTTATGACGCTTCGAGAGATTTTATTGATATACTTATCATGCATTGAATTCATTTATACATGTACATTTAGCCATGAATAAATGACATTATATACGCGTATATATGTATATATATGTATATGGGATATGGGAAAAGGTTACAGCGTTATATACGCACCACCACTTGATCAACTGGTATATGTTGATGATTTTGCCCACAGCGGCCGAAGTGATATGATGGGATGCCCTCATAGTCTTGATGATGTTATGTACATATATAAATATGCATGACACGACATTTACACGCATATGCATGGGGAATTATAAATGTTTCAGGATTTACAAAGTTATTTAGACTTACAAGCATAATTCTTTATTCCATGTTTCATCTATGTCTTTTATGTACTGATTTTCATGCCTTACATACTCAGTACATTATTCGTACTGACTCCCTATTACCCAGGGCTTGCGTTTCATGCCTGTAGGTGCAGGTAGACAAGGTGACAGTCCCCCTCCTTAGGATCCTTGATCAATGAGAGTTGGTGTGCTCCAATAGATTCGGAGCTGCTTTGACCTTAGTATGATATGTGTGTATACATATATGGGTATGACGGGGCCTAGTCCCGTCCTTGTACAATTTTATATTCTAATTGAGGTCTGTAGATAGGTATGTATAGTCAGATAGTATGTGTCCTTGTCGGCTTCCCGTTCTAGGTATATTATTGTCTATAACATTCTTGCCGGCTCGCCCCACTGTATTCCTCATATATATGTACATATGTATTTTGCAAAGGTTTGCCCCCACGTATTTTATTCATGTTTATATCTTAGACGCATGCTTAAGGATATTCGACAAGTAGGACTCGGGTACTCGTCGCGGCCCATCGTTTTGGGTCATGAAAAAGTAGTATCAGAGCAGTTCTATGCTAGGGTTGTCTTCAGACCGTGTCTAATAGATTCTTATTTATGGGTGTGTTATCCACCACAATTATAGACAACAGGCTACAGGACATATATGGTGTTATCTGATGTTTAGCTTAAAGTGTATATATTTCTATGTATATCGCCTCATATTTTACTTTTGTTTCGTGAGTTTTACACGTTAATTGTGATGATTTGTATTGATTTGTAGTGTTTTTATGTGTAGGAATGATTTGGAAGAAATTGGGGACGAAACACGCTAAATTAGAGCCAAAACAGACGAAACAGGGAAAAGTGCAAAATTCGGTGCCACAGATAGGGCTTTGCGCCACCTGTGGCGCTGGAGGCAGAATACTTTTTCCAAGTAGCGCCCTGATGGCGCCCGACGCTACCCAGGGCGCCGATGACGGGAATTTCTCCTAATTTGTTCAGGATTCGGTTAATTCGACACTAGACCTACCCAACACATATAAAAGCAAGTCTAAACTCAATTTTGAGAGGAGGACGTGACTTTTAGAGGAAAACACAAGTACAGAGCCGCCGTGGAGGCCGGGTTTCATATTTTCTTCCACCAAACTTATTAACTTTTATGTTTCTTTGTATGATTTGTTGTTTGGCTACCATGTCTATGTTGAGTTAAACTTCACGTTCTAGGGTCGTGTTTCCTTCATGAATATTGTTGTTTGAATACTGATTTTGATTTCAAAGTTTATTGCATTGGTTTATTTATTCAATCTTGTGCTTAATTATTTGATTGCTTGATCACCAATTGAATACTATCTACGAATCTAGAGTTGAACTAGAAAGTGGGAATTCTAGATTTCATATAGGATTGAGTAGAGCAAGTTCTTGAACCTGGGCATCGGGGAACAAATTCGCGATTAGGATATACATATACCTAATTGCCTTGCTTGGTTAATTTACAGGAATTATAAATGCGTTCTTGTTGATTCTAACTCCATAGACATATAGGCGTTAGGTTAGCTTGAATAGGCGAGTAAGAACTCGACATATTCTTATGAGCAATATTAACCCTGTTAACCAATAAGCCAGATAAATTAATTAGTTAATTCAATTGAATAATACAATATGATTGTAAGATAGCCCCTAACCCTAGATCGTTTTCATTACATTGATATCATCAAAATCTGCTTTTCCCTTGTTCAGAGTTCACTATTTGTTTTCTTTATTTTAATTAGCTTAGAATCAAATATTATTAGGGTTTAATTCTTGTTTAGATAATTAGGATAGTCTAATTTAGTTAATAGTTAATCACAAGTCCTCGTGGGTTCGACATCCGACTTTTAGTCCCTTTATTACTTGACGACCGCGTATACTTTCATGGGTGTGTTTGGTCGCAACAAGTTTTTGGCGCCGTTGCCGGGGACATGGAAATTAGGTAGTTTCTAGATTAGACTTTTAATTACAAGTTTTTTGTTCTTCTCTTTTTGTAAATATTTTATTTTTATCACTATTTGATTTTTTTCTGTTAGTGTGTTTCTAGTTATCTTAGCATGACATATGATGATGAAATATACGGAGGTAAGGTTATTGAGGAAGACGCTTGGTTGACGGAAGACTTTTATGGCCCGTAATTTTGGGCTTGTCATGGCCTGACCTCTTGGAGATCTGAATTTGAATATGGGAGTAAGGGTTGTATTAGGACGGATATTCTCGATTAGGGGATTCTGCGAAATGACGTTGTCTTCTAACAACGTTGGTGAATGACTGGTCTAAGGAGAGAATTGAACTTGCACAAGAAATTGATAGGTTTGGCTTGGCTGTGTGTAACTTAGATGCAAAATTTAGTTAAAAGGTTGATGCGTGTAACGCCCCACAGTTTAATAATGAGTTGTGTGAAGCTGAAAAAAATCTTCTAGACCAAATTGATGAGATAAAACAAGAATAGCAATCACTAGACCATGTTTTTCTTGAGGATGCCAATATTGAGAAGAGTGATATAGAGTCATATGAGGGAGTAGATAACATTACTTTGAGAGACTTGTGTGTGCGCACATATGAGGATGTAAAGAGTAATACAATTATAGAGTTAGGGCGTATTGATTCTTATTCCACACATTTTTCAACATTGTGTTTGGATGATGGCATGGAAATAGAGTCATGTGAGCCGTTGGAGGAGCCAATGGATGAGGAATGACGTGTTTACACTCTGGATTTTCTCGTGCTAGAGAGACCGAATTACATACCTCGTTCAAAGGCCAAGAAGTGTAAAATGCGATATTGGTTGTTTGGCCCAATTACAATTATCCCACCACCCCGAGAGCATAACAGAAAACTTGATGACAAATTAGGGTTACAATTCAGAAGTTCGAGATGGAGACAAAAAGTGGTTCAAGTCGTGCCGCGACGTTAAATCAGGCGCTTGTTGGGAGGCAACCCAACTTTACTGCTTTCTTTATTTTGCTTATTTTTTATTTTATTTTATTTTTATTATTTTGTAGTATTTGTTTTTGTTCTGTAAGATTATGAGCATAGGAAGCAAAGCCATTGGAAGAGTGCAAAAAACGAGACGAGATAGTTGGAAATAAGTGTGGGTGCCCCCACAAAGGACCATCCTTGGGAGAAGTCTGAGTACCCCATGAGCTGCTTGTGCTTCGGCCTTTGGCCTTTCATGGAGTTTCTTGTCCACCCTCGTTATTTTTTTGCTTTATTTGTGCATTGGGGACACTGCACTCTTTTAAGTGTGGGGTGGGAGAAATTTCTTTAGATCATTAGTAGTATTACATTAGTATGTTAATTTCTTATTTTGTAGGATAGTTAGGTAGTATCCATTGATTTTTCTTTGGGCACCGGTTCTTTTCCAATGGTGTAGCTCGAACCGGGTATTCTAGTTAGTTTTTATTTTATTTTTTTAGGAGTAGTTAGGGAGAAATTGAGTAACTTGGAAATACCCACTGACATGTTTGGTGCTGGCATATTAGGTTATGGCATACATTCTGCTTCCCCTTGTATTTTGTTTGACATGCGATGCCTGAGTAAAATTAAATAGCCTATTTTGTGATGCCTTAGCTTAGTTGTGTGACTTGTATGCCACTTATGTGATATTGCTTAATTTTCTCAATTATGTATGCTTTCTTCACTTGAGAATTGAACAAAATCGTTGTTATTGGATCATGTGCAATGTGTGTGTGAGGTTTAGTTATCTTCTATGCTATCCGATGTAGTCTAGAACTTGCCCCTGAGTTAATTGAAGCAAAATTCTAAGTTATGCTAATCTAGGAGATGACGTAGTCATTTTCTTGCTTGATCATGGATGTGCTGGTCAAATAAAAATAAATATTTTCCATTGCTAGCCCCTTTGAGCCTTTTGAAATTTTCTTTGGTACCCACATTACAAGTCGTACCCCTATTTTGTTCTTAAATTGAGATTTTTGGACCTTTACCTCCTAAGGCACTTTGTCACTAAAATAATTAGGGTTAGATATTGGGGATTAGTTTTGAGTGGAGCCAAGGAAGGGCCCTTTGGTGCATTAAAATTGAAATCAGAAGCCACTAGCCAATGAACTTTCATGTATGGAGTGCCAGGAGAGAAAAATATTATTGTAAAAGAAAGAAGAAAAAATGATAGACGAAGTATGTTGAAAAAGATACACACCTCCAAATTTAATAATATGTGCTAGTGGGAGTATAAAAGTGCTTAATTGAAAAAGGGCTATGTTGAATATGGGTTGTGGCAAGTGAATTGGTTGAGGAGAATATGTGTTGAATTGTGAATGTAGTGTATTAAAGTGCTTAGGAGGTTTAGTCACTATTCCTAAATATATCCTACCCGTCCCTTAGCCTACATTACAACCTTAAAAAGTACTAATTGATCCTAGATTTGGATAACTTAAATTAGTGGAGATCTACACTAAGCGCAAGCTTATGGTACGACCACGGGATGCATATGTATTCTTTGTGAGAGTGATTAAAATTTTTGTTCAATTGTGTGATTTCCTTAAATTATGTTCAAAATCATATTTGAATGTGTGTACTAGTCTATATACACTCTTTTGTTGTTGGTGAGGGCACATGATATCATGAGCAATTGGTAGTGTTGTAAACTTTCTTGTGGGGTAAGTGCGTGAATTGAGAGGGCTTAGTGGTATGATTGATTAAATTTTTATACTTGGACATGTTTAAAAAAGGGGAAGAATGTGAATTTTTGTATGTTAATGCTTGATTGTCGGTATCGATCATAGTCAAGGGGGTAAGGTGTGTGATTGAAAAGTTAAATACTTCTTCATAATGAACTTTGTACGTGTTGAATGGTAGTATATTGTCCCATTGCTCGAGGACGAGCAAGAGTCTATGTGTGGGGTATTGATGTTTATCTTAAAGTGTATATATTTCTATGTATATCTGTAACGACCCGATCGGTCGTTCCGTGAGATTTACCCTATTTCCTCCATTACTGCATTTGTTATATATTGCTAGCCTGTTTATGTTGTGTTTGGTCAGTTGGTTTGGGTCAGGAGTGGTTATGGTGATAATTGAGGCATTTAGTCTCTTAAAGTAGCCTAATAGTTGAGAAAGTCAACTGAGAGTTGCCTTATCGGTGAACGACCTCGGAATGCAGATTTTATGGCTCGGATAGCTTCGTTAGGTGCTTTGGGACTTAGAAGTTTGTTCGGAATGAAGTTTTGATAACCGGTGTAGAATTAGGCTTGAATTGGCGAAAGTTAGTTTTTGGTGATTTCCGGTCGGCAGTGGAAAATAGGCTATCGGGGTCGGAATGGAATTCTGGAAGTTGGAGCAGGTTCGTAATTTCATTTTGGATATGTATGCAAAATTTCAGGTCAATCAGAGGTTTTGTGGTTTGTTTCGGCGTAGTTGGCGAAATTTTGAAGTTTCACAGTTCATAGGCTTGAATTTGATGTAATTTTTGTGTTTTCGTGTTGTTTTTGGTGTTTCGAAGGCTCGATTAAGTTGGAATAATGCTATGGGGTGTGTTGGTATGTTTGGTTGGGGCTGCGAGGGGCTTGTGATTGATTTCAGATTGTTGGCGGGGTTTTGAACTTGGAAATCTGCAGCAAATAACTACTGGTGTGAGTTTTTGGTGTTGGCCGCACCTGCGGATGGGTGTCCGCAGGTGCGATGGGCCATGCGCAAGTGCGAAAAGAGGCTAGGCAGGGGATTTTTCGCAGGTGCAAAGCTATGGCCACACCTGCGAAGCCGCAGGTGCAGAGGATTGACCGTAGGTGCAAAATTGGTCTGTTAGTGGAATTTCCGCAGGTGCGACTAAGTGTCCGCAGGTGTGGAAATGCTGGCAAAAACAGTATAAAAAGGGGCCACCGTGAAAATTGTCTCATTCCACCATTTTTGCATGCGGGAGGAGCTCTTTGAAGGCAAATTGAAGAAGGGAATTTGTGATTCTTCAGTTATAAATTCTCGGGTTATTAACATCATTTCTATGCTATTTATTGCGGATTAGGCTTGACAATTTGAGGATTTAAGTAGGAAAAGGTTGGGCATAAGGGTGGAGAATTGGAATTTTCTTTTGAGGTTTTGGGTAGGCAATTTTGATGATTTTGGTATAAGTAGAATCGTGGGAGGAAGAGGTTTCTAGTGATGTAAAAATTATCGAATTCTGAGACGTTGGCCTGGAGCTCGGGTTTGGCCGAATTTTGAGATTCTTGTATAATTTGATAGTTTTCGATTGGGTTGTGTTCCTTTGGTATATATTAGTGATATTAAACTGGTTTTTGCTAGATTCGGAGCAATCGAGAGCCAATTCGAGGGACAAGAGCATAGCGGACTAGTGTTGTGGCCCGATAGAGGTAAGTAATGGTTATAAATCTTTCCCTAAGGGTATGGAACACCAGACTACATATTTCTCACTGATTTTAGAATGGCGCACATGTCGGATGATGTGTATGTGGCGCATACTGATTTTTGGATTGGACTAGGTCCTCTCTGCGGCAACCAATGAGTTGCATATTTTACTCAAAAACTTATGTTAAATTATGTTCTAAAGCTTGTTGAAATATTTGGGCTATACGTCGTGTTTGGGGCCTCGTGTCGATCTGTTTACACCCCTTGGGGGCTTTTTACTATTGTTTTTCCTCACTATTTGTTGATGACTTCACTCAGCCACATTGTGGTTACTGTTTTCAAAACTCAGCCTGATTTACACTACTTTGAGATTTAAAATGATGTTTTGGGTCGAGTACCCTATTTTACTGATTCGAGGGGCCTTTTGAGTGATTGTTAGGTGTTGAGTGATATTAGCGCTTGGGCTGAAGGAGCCCATACGAAGTCTGTACACCCCTCCCAGTGAGCGCACAGAGTGCCGAGTGCCGAGTGATGAGTGATTGGGAGGCATGAGTGACTGGAAGGTGCTGAGTGACGGTGAGGTGCTGAGTGACTGATTATGAGTGACTGTGAGGCATGCCCGAGGGGCTTATTATGATACATGTTTTTGCCCGAGGGGCCTCTATATGATTCATTTCATTTTCATACTAAATCTTTCGGTTTGAAGTTGTTAAAAATATGCATTCTTCGAAGGACTTTTTTGAAGTTGGTTTTAAGGCATGATTATTTAGTTTATCTATGTTACACTATGGGAAAGTAAGGATGTGTATATTGTGATTTGATGGCATTGATTTTATGTGTTTCCTTGCCTATTAGACTTGATTTATTTTCATTACTACTGAGTTGGCGTACTCACATTACTCCCTGCACCCCTGTGTGCAGATTTAGGTGCAGATACCGAGCATTAGCCATTTATTCCGCGCGGAGATGGATTGCGGGATATAGAGGTAGGTGTTCAGCGTCCGCAGCATCTCTGTTTTCCATTCTTGTTGTATCTAGCTTTTATTTAGAGGTTTTGTATTATAATGTCGTACCTTTGGCTTATTTTCCTTAGATGCTCAGGACTTGTTGGCTCCGAGTTTTGGAGTTGGTGGCACTGTTTATAGGCCTATTTTGTTTAGTAAACTCTGTATATTTTTGAAATACTTGGAATTTGATTAGGATTTTGAAAGAAATTGTGAACATGTGGTTATTGGCTAGCCTAGTTCCACGATAGGCGTCATCACGGTCGGTTTAGGATATGGGGTCGTGACAATATCGCCTCATATTTTACTTTTGTTTAGTGATTTTTAGATGTTAATTGTGATGATTTCTGTTGATTTGTAGTGTTTTTATATGTAGGAATGATTTGGATGAAATTGGGGATGAAATGCGCGAAATTAGAGCCAAAACAGACGAAACCGGGAAAACTACGAAATTTGGTGGCACAGGTAGGGCTTGGCGCCACCTGTGGCGCTGGAGGTAGAATACTTTTTCCAAGTAGCGCCCTGGTGGGCTCCCGGCACTACCCAGGGCGCCGATGACGGCAATTTCTCCTAATTTGTTCGGGACTCGATTAATTCGACCCTAGACCTACCCAACATGTATAAAAGCAAGTCTAAACTCAATGTTGAGAGGAGGGAGTGACTTTTAGAGGAAAACAAAAGTATAGAGCCGCCGTGGAGGCCGGATTTCATCTTTTCTCCCACAAAACTTAGTAATTTTTATGTTTCTTTGTATGATTTGTTGTTTGGCTACCATGTCTATGTGGAGTTAAACTTCACATTCTAGGGTTGTGGTTTCTTCATGAATATTGTTATTCGAATATTGATTTTGATTTCTTAGTTTATTGAAATGGTTTATTTATTCAATCTTGTGCTTAATTATTTGATTGCCTGATCACCAATTGAATACTATCTACGAATCTAGAGTTGAACTCGAAAGTGGGAATTCTAGATTGCATATAGGATTGAGTAGAGCAAGTTCTTGAACCTGGGCATCGGGGAACAGATTCGCGGTTAGGATAGACATATACCTAATTGCCTTGCTTGGTTAATTTACAAGAATTATAGATGTGTTCTTGTTGATTCTAACTCCATAGACATATATGCGTTAGGTTAGCTTGAATAGGCGAGTAAGAACTCGATAGATTCTTATGAGCAATATTAACCATGTTAACGAATATACCAAATAAATTAATTAGTTAATTCAATTGATGAATACAATACGATTTTTAGATATCCCCTAACCCTAGATCGTTTTCACTACATTGATATCATAAAAATATGCTTTTCCCTTGTTCAGAGTTCACTATTTGTTTTTATTTTATTTTAATTAGTTTAAAATAACATATTATAAGGTAAAATTCTTGTTTAGATAATTAGGATAGTCTAATTTAGTTAATAGTTAATGACAAGTCCTCGTGGGTTCGACATCCGGCTTTTAGTCACTTTAATACTTGACGACCACGTATACTTGCGTGGGTGTGTTTCGTCGCAACAAGTTTTTGGCGCCGTTGCCGGGGACTTGGAAGTTAGCTAGTTTCTAGATTAGACTTTTGATTACAAGTTTTCTTTTTTTTTTCTTCTATTTTTGTAAATATTTTATTTTTATCAATATTTGATTTTTTTTCTCTTATTGTGTTTCTAGTTCTCTTAGCATGACAAATGCAGAAGAAAATACAGAGGTAAGGCTATTGAGGAAGACGCGTGGTTGACAGAAGACTTTTTATGGCCCGTATTTTTGGGCTTGTCATGGCCTGACCTCTTGGAGATCTGAATTTGAATATGGGAGTAAGGGTTGGTATTGGGAAGGATATTCTCGATTAGGGGAATATGCGGAACGACGTTGTCTTCTAACAACGTTGGTGAATGAATGGTCCAAGGAGAGAGTTGAACTTGCACAAGAAATTGAAAGGTTTGGCTTGGCTTTGCGTACCTTAGATGCAAATTTGAGGGAAAAGGTTCATTCGTGTAACGCCCAACAATTTAATAATGAGTTGTATGAAGCTCAAAAAAATCTTTTAGACCAAATTGAGGAGCTAAAACAAGAATACCAATCACGAGACAATGTGTTTCTTGAGGATGCCAATATTAAGAAGAGTGATATAGAGTCATATGAGGGAGTAGATAACATTACTTTGAGAGACTTGTGTGTGTTTACATATGAGGATGTAAAGAGTAATACAATTCTAGAGTTAGGGCGTATTGGTTCTCATTCCATATATTTTGGAACATTGTGTTTGGATAATGACATGTAAATCGAGTCATCTGAGCCTTTAGAGGAGCCGATGGATGAGGAATGAGGTGTTTACACTCTGGATTTTATCGTGCTAGAGAGACAGAATTACATACCTCGTTCGAAGGTCAAGAAGTGTAAAATGCGATATTGGTTGTTCGGCCCAATTAAAAATATCCCACCATCGCGGGAGCATAACAGAAAACTTAATGACAAATTAGGGGTACAATTCAGAAGTTCGTGATGGAGAAAAAAAGGGGTTCAAGTCGTGCCGCGACGTTAAATCAGGCTCTTGTTGGGAGGCAACCCACCTTTACTGCTTTCTTTTATTTTTGTTTATTTTTTATTTTATTTTATTTTTATTATTTTGTAGTATTTATTTTTCTTTTCTAGGATTATGAGAATAGGAAGCAAAGCCAATGGAAGAGTGCAATAAACGAGCTAGATAGTTGGAAATAAGTGTGGGGTGCTCGCACAAAAGACCATCCTTGGGAGAAGTCTGAGTACCCTGTGAGCTGCTTATGCTTCGGCCTTTGGCCTTTTAGGAAGTTTCTTGTCCACCCTCGTTATTTTTTTGCTTTGTTTGTGCATTGGAGACACTGCACTCTTTTAAGTGTGGGGTGGGAGAAATTCCTTTAGATCATTCGTAGTATTACATTAGTATGTTAATTTCATATTTTGTAGGATAGTTAGGTAGTATCCATTGGTTTTTCTTTGGGCACCATGTATTCTACCTAGTTTTTATTTTAATTTTCTTTAGGAGTAGTTAGGGAGAAACTGAGTAAGTTGGAAATACACACTGACATGTTTGGTACTGGCATATTAGGTTATGACATACATTCTGCTTCCCCTTGTATTTGGTTTGACATGTGAAGCCTGAGTAAAATTAAATAGCCTATTTTGTGATGCCTTAGCTCAGTTGTGTGACTTGTATGCCACATAGTGTGATATTTCTTAATTTTCTCAATTATGTATACGACCTTAGTTATGCCAGGGTGTCTGAGATTTGAGTGTAGAGGTTCTTCCGAGTATATGCGTAGCAGGGTGATTTCCTACTTGAGGGCGCAGCGCATGGTTGAGAAAGGGTGTTTATCTTATTTGGACTTTGTGAGGGATGTCAGCGGTGAGACTCTCCCTATTGATTCAGCTCCTGTGGTCCGTGACTTTCCGGATATTTTTCCTGCAGACCTTCCAGGCATGCCACCTGAGAGGGATATTGATTTTGGTATTGACTTGGTGTCAGACACTCAGCTTATTTATATTCCACCTTATCGTATGGCACCAACGGAGCTAAAAGAATTGAACGAGCAGCTTCAGGAACTCCTGGATAAGGGGTTCATTCGGACGAGTGTGTCACCTCGGGGTGCACCGGTGTTGTTCATGAAGAAAAAGGATAGGTCCATGTGTATGTGTATTGATTATCGGCAGCTAAACATGGTTACTATGAAGAACCGGTATCCCTTGCCCCGCATTGATGATTTGTTTGACCAGCTTCAGGGAGCTAGAGTGTGTTCCAAGATTGACTTGAGATTTGGGTATCATCAGTTGAAGATTCGTGATTCTGACATTCCGAAGACTGCTTTCAGGACTAGATATGGTCATTATGAGTTCTTGATTATGTCATTTGGGCTGACCAATGCCCCAGCTGTGTTCATGCAATTGATGAACAACGTGTTTCACCCTTACCTTGATTCCTTCTTCATTGTGTTCATTGATGACATCCTGGTTTATTCTCGTATCCAGGAAGAGCAAGCTCAGCATTTGAGAGTTGTGTTAGAGAGGTTGAGGGAGGAGAAGCTTTATGCAAAATTCTCCAAGTGTGAGTTTTGGCTTGGTTCGGTAGCTTTCTTGGGGCACGTGGTGTCTAGTGAGGGTATTCAGGTTGATCCAAAGAAGATAGATGAGGTGTAGAGTAGGCCCAGACCGTCCTCAGATACAGAGATTAGGAGTTTCCTTGGTTTGGTGGGATATTACCGTCTCTTTGTGGAGGGATTCTCTTCTATTGCTTCCCCTTTGACCAGATTGACCTAGAAGGGTGCTCTATTCTAATGGTCTGATGAGTGTGAGGAGCGCTTTCAGAAGCTCAAGTCAGCATTGACTACAGCTCCGGTACTAGTTTTGCCTAGTGGTTCGGGTTCTTACACAGTCTATTGTGATGCTTCTGGAGTTGGTTTGGAAGCGGTATTGATGCAGGATGGTAGGGTGATTGCCTACGTGTCCATGCAGTTGAAGGTGCACGAGAATAATTATCCAGTGCACGATCTTGAGTTAGCTGCCATTGTACATACCTTGAAGATTTGGCGGCATTATTTGTATGGAGTGTAGTGTGAGATTTTCAGTGATCCTCGTAGTTTGCAGTATCTGCTGAGGCAGAAGGACTTGAATTTGCGTCAAAGGAGATGGTTAGAGCTCCTCAAGGATTATGAGCTCACTATCTTATATCATCCGGGGAAGGCCAATGTAGTGGACGATGCCTTGAGTCGCAGAGCAGAGAGTTTGGGGAGTCTAGCCTACCTTCTAGTTGCAGAGCGGCCATTAGCCCTTGATGTTCAGGACTTAGTGGGTTAGTTGGTGAGATTGGGTCTATCAAAGCCCTCGCGGGTGTTAGCTTGTGTAGCCTCCAGGTCTTCTCTTTACGGTCAGATTAGAGCACGCTAGTATGATGATCCACATTTGCTTGTTCTTCATGATAGGGTCCATCGCGGTGATGCCAGGGATGTGGTTATTGGTGATGATATGGTCATGAGGATCCAAGGCCGGATTTGCGTGCCCAATGTAGATGGGCTTCGATATTTGATTCTAGTAGAGGCTCATAGTTCACGGTATTCCATCCATCCGGGTGCAGCGAATATGTATCAGGATTTGAGGCAGCATTATTGGTGCATGAGGATGAAGAAAGATATTATGAAGTTTGTGGCTCGGTGTCTCAACTGTCAGCAGGTCAAGTATGAGCACCATAGACCAGGTGGATTGCTTCAGAGATTTGACATTCCAGAGTGGAAGTGGGATCGGATCACCATGGACTTTGTAGTTGGACTCCCACGGACTTCGAGGAGGTTTGATGCTATATGGGTTATTGTGGATCGGCTGAACAAGTCTGCGCACTTCATTCCTGTTGGTACTACTTATTCTTCGGAGAGGTTAGCTGAGATTTATATCAGGGAGATTGTCCGATTGCATGGGGTTCCAATTTCTATCATTTCCAACAGAGGCACTCAGTTCACATCTCAGTTTTGGAGAGACGTGCAGAGAGAGTTGGGTACTCAGGTCGAGTTGAGCACAACATTTCACCCTCAGACCGACGGGCAGCCAGAGCGTACCATTCAGATTTTGGAGGATATGTTGCGTGCTTGTGTGATTGAATTTGGTGGTTCATGGGACCAGTTTCTGCCACTAGTGGAGTTTGCATATAATAACAACTATCAGTCGAGTATCCAGATGGCTCCGTATTTGGCTTTATATGGTAGGAGGTGCAGATCCCCGGTTGGTTGGTTTGAGCCGGGCGAGGCTAGGCTATTGGGCACAGACTTGGTTCCGAATACATTGAGTAAGGCGAAATTGATTTAGGAGTGGCTTCGCATGGCGCAGTCTAGGCAGAAGTGTTATGCGGACCGGAAGGACCGAGATGTGTCTTTCATGGTTGGGGATAAGGTGTTGCTGAAGGTGTCGCCCATGAAGGGTGTTAAGAGATTCAGGAAGAGGCGGAAGCTGATTCCCAGGTTTATTGGGCCATTTGAGGTGTTTCAGAGGGTTGGGGAGGTGGCTTATAGGCTTGTTATGCCTCCCAGTTTATCGAGTATTCATCCAGTATTCCATGTTTCGATGCTCTGGAAGCATGTTGGTGACCCGTCCCATGTTTTGGACTTTAAAAAAGTTCATCTCGAGGGTGCTATGTCATATAAGGTAGAGCCAGTGGCTATTTTGGGTCGACAAGTCAGAAAGCTGAGGTCTAAGGATATAGTTTCAGTGAAGGATCAGTGGAGAGGGCAGCTGGTAGAGCATTCCACCTGGGAGCCCTAGTGGGAGATGCGGGACAGATATCCTCACTTATTCGAGACTCTAGGTATGTTTCTAGACCCATTCGAGGACGAACGTTTCTTTAAGAGGGGGAGGATGTAACGACCCGACCGGTCATTTCGTGATATTTACCCCGTTTCCCCCATTTATGCATTTGTTATATATTTCTAGCCTGTTTTTGTTCAATTGGTTCAGTTGGTTTGGGTCCTAAGTGGTTATGGTCAGAATTGAGGCATTTAGTCTCTTAAAGTAGCCTAATAGTTGATAAAGTCAACTGAGAGTTGACTTATTGGTCAACAAACTCGGAATGCGGATTTTATGCCTAGGATAGCTTTGTTAGGTGATTTGGGGCTTAGGAGTTTGTTCGGAATGAAGTTTTGATGACTGGTGTAGAATTAGGCATGACTTGGCTAAAGTTAGTTTTTGGCGATTTCCGGTCGGCGGTGGAAAATAGTCTATCGGGGTCGGAATGGAATTCCGGAAGTTAGAGCAGGTTCGTAATGTCATGTTGGATATGTTTGCAAAATTTCAGGTCACCGGAGGTGTTTTGGTTGGTTTCGGCGTAGTTGGCAAAATTTGGAAGTTTCAAAGTTCATTGCCTTGAATTTGATGTAATTTTGGTGTTTTCGTGTTGTTTTTGGCGTTTCGAAGGCTCGACTTAGTTGGAATAATTCTATGGGGTGTGTCGGTATGTTTGGTTGGGGCCCTGAGGGGCTCGGGATTGTTTTCGGATGGTTGGTGGGGTTTTGAACTTGGAAATCTGCAGCAAATAGCTGCTGGTGTCAGTTTCTTGTGTTGGCCGCACTTGCGGATAGGTAGCCGCAGGTGCAATGTCGCAGGTGCGAAAAGAGGCTAGGCAGGGGATTTTCCGCATGTTCGAAGTTATGGCCGCACCTCCGAAGCCGCAGGTGCAAAATTGGTTCGTTAGTGGGATTTCCGCAGGTGCGCACCTGGGACCGCAGGTGCGACTAAGTGTCGGCAGGTGCATAAATGCTGGCAGAAACAGTATAAATTGTCTCATTCCACCATTTTTGCATGTGGGAGGAGCTCTTTGAAGGAAAATTGAAGAAGGAATTCGTGATTCTTCAGTGAAGGTAAGTTCTTGGGTTATTAACATCGTTTCTATGCTATTTTGTTTGGATTAGGCTTGAAAATTTGAGGATTTAAGTAGGAAAAGGTTAGGAAGAAGGGGTGGGAATTGGAATTTTCTTTTGAAGCTTTGGGTAGGGAATTGTGATCCGATTGTGATGATTTTGGTATGAGTAGAATCGTGGGAGGACGAGGTTTCTAGTGATGTAAAAATTATCGAATTTCGAGATATGGGCCCGGGGCTCTGGTTTGCCGAATTTCAAGATTCTTGTATAATTTCATAGTTTTCGATTGGGTTGTGTTTCTTTGGTATATATTAATGATATTAAACTGGTTTTGGCGAGATTCGGAGCAAACGAGAGCCAATTAGAGGGACAAGAGCAGAGTGGACTAGTGTTGTGGCCCGGTAGAGGTAAGTAGTGGTTATAAATCTTGTCCTGAGGGTATGGAACCCCGGACTACATATTTCTCACTGATTTTAGAATGGCGCACATGTCGGATGATGTGTATGTGTCGCATACAGATTTTTGGATTGGACTAGGTCCTCGCCGCGGCAACTAACGAGTTGCATATTTTACTCAAAACGTTATGTTAAATTATGTTCTAAAGATTGTTGAAATATTTGGGCTATAAGCCGTGTTTGGGGCCTCGTGCTGATCTGTTTAGACCCCTTGGGGGATTTTTACTATCGTTTTTTCTCACTATTTGTTGAAGATTTCACTCAGCCACATTGTGCTTACTGTTTTCGAAACTCAGCCTGATTTACACTACTTTGAGATTTAAAATGATGTTTTGGGTCGAGTACCATGTTTTACTGATTCGCCCGAGGGGCCTTTTGATTGATTGTGAGGTGCTGAGTGATATTAGCGCTTGGGCTGAATGAGCCCCTTCGGAGTCTGTACACACCCCAGTAAGAGCACAGAGTGCCGAGTGCCGAGTAATGAGTGATTAGGAGGCATGAGTGACTGGGAGGTGCTGAGTGACAGTGAGGTGCTGAGTGACTGATTATGAGTGACTGTGAGGCATGCCTGAGGGGCTGATTATGATACATGGTTTTGCCCGAGGGGCCTCTATATGATTCATTTCATTTTCATACTAAATCCTTCGGTTTGAAGTTGTTAAAAAAATGCATTCTTCAAAGAACTTTTCTGAAGTTGGTTTTAAGGCATGATGATTTCGTATATCTATGTTACACTATGGGAAAGTAAGGCTGTGTATATTGTAATTTGATGGCATATATTTTATGTATTTCCTTGCTTCTTAGACTTGATTTATTTCCATTACTACTGAGTTGGTGTACTCATAGTACTCCCTTCACCCCTGTGTGCAGATTCAGGTGCTGATACCGAGCATTAGCCATTTATTACACGCGGAGCCGGATTACGGGATATAGAGGTAGCTGTTAAGCGTCCACAACATATTTGTTTTCCCTTCTTCTTGTATCTAGCATTTATTCGGAGGTTTTGTATTATAATGTTGTACCTTTGGGTAATTTTCCTTAGATGCTCATGACTTGTTGGCTCCGGGTTTTGGGGTTGGTGGCACTGTTTATTGGACTACTTTTTTTAGTAAACTTTGTATATTTATGAAATGCTTGGAATTTGATTGGGATTTTGAAAGAAATTGTGAACATGTGGTTATTGGCTAGCTTAGTTCCACGATAGGCGTCATCACTGCCGGTTTAGGATTTGGGGTCGTAACAATATCGCCTCATATTTTACTTTTGTTTAGTAAGTTTTAGATGTTAATTGTGATTATTTCTGTTGATTTGTAGTGTTTTTATATGTAGGAATGATTGGGAAGCAATTAGGGATGAAACGCGCAAAATAAGAGCCGAAACAGACGAAACCGGGAAAACTGTGAAATTTTGTGCCACAGGTAGGGCTTGGCGCCACCTGTGGCGCTGGAGGCAGAATAATTTTTCCAAGTAGCGCCCTGGTGGGCGCCCGGCGCTACCCAGGGCGCCGATGACGGGAATTTCTCCTAATTTGTTCGGGACTCGATTAATTCGACCCTAGACCTACCCAACATGTATAAAAGCAAGTTTAAACTCAATGTTGAGAGGAGAGAGTGACTTTTAGAGGAAAACACAAGTATAGAGCCGCCGTGGAGGCCGGGTTTAATCTTTTCTTCCACCAAACTTAGTAATTTTTATGTTTCATTGTATGATTTGTTGTTTGGCTACCATGCTTATGTGGAGTTAAACTTCACGTTCTATGGTCGTGGTTCCTTCAAGAATATTGTTATTCGGATATTGATTTTGATTTCTTAGTTTATTGCATTGGTTTATTTATTCAATATTATGCTTAATTATTTAATTTCTTGATCACCAATTAAATACTATCTACGAATCTAGAGTTGAACTCGAAAGTGGGAATTCTAGATTGCATATAGGATTGAGTAGAGCCAGTTCTTGAACCTGGGCATCGGGGAAAAGATTCGCGGTTAGGATAGACATATACCTAATTGCCTTGCTTGGTTAATTTACAAGAATTATAAATGTGTTCTTGTTGATTCTAACTCCATAGACATATATGCGTTAGGTTAGCTTGAATAGGCGAGTAAGAACTCGACAAATTCTTATGAGCAATAGTAACCCTGTTAACAAATAAACCAAATAAATTAATTAGTTAATTCAATTGAAGAATACATTACGATATTTAGATAGCCCATAACCCTAGATCGTTTTCATTACATTGATATCATAAAAATCTGCTTTTCCCTTATTCAGAGTTCACTATTTGTTTTCCTTATTTTAATTAGTTTAGAATCAAATATTATTAGCTTTAATTCTTGTTTAGATAATTAGGATAGTATAATTTAGTTAATAGTTAATCACAAGTCCTCGTGGGTTCCACTTCGACTTTTAGTCACTTTATTACTTGACGACCGAGTATACATGCGTGGGTGTGTTTGGTCGCAACAAGTTTTTGGCGCCGTTGCCGAGGACTTGGAAATTAGCTAGTTTCTAGATTAGACTTTTAATTACAAGTTTTATTTTTTTTTTTCTCTTTTTGTAAATATTTTATTTTTATCACTATTTGATTTTTTCCTCTTAGTGTGTTTCTAGTTCTCTCACCATGACATATGCGGATGAAATATACGAAGGTAAGGTTATTGAGGAAGATGCTTGGTTGACGGAAGACTTTTATGGCTCGTATTTCTGGGCTTGTCATGGCCTGACCTCTTGGAAATCTGAATTTGAATATGGGAGTAAGGGTTGGTATTGTGACGGATATTCTCGATTGGGAGAATCTGCGGAACACCGTTGTCTTCTAACAACGTTGGTGAATGACTGGTCTTAGGAGAGAGTTGAACTTGCACATGAAATTGACATGTTTGGCTTGGCTGTGCGTAACTTAGATGTAAATTTGAGTGAAAAGGTTGATGCGTGTAACGCCCAACAATTTAATAATGAGTTGTGTGAAGCTGAAAAAAAACTTCTAGACCAAATTGAGGAGATAAAACAAGAATACCAATCACTACACCATGTTTTTCTTGAGGATGCCAATATTGAGAAGAGTGATATATAGTCATATGAGGTAGTAGATAACATTACTTTGAGAGACTTGTGTGTGTGCACATATGGGGATGTAAACAGTAATACGATTCTAGAGTTAGGGCGTATTGGTCCTTATTCCATACATTTTTCAACATTTTGTTTGGATGATGACATGAAAATCGAGTCATTTGAGCCATTGGAGGAGCCAATGGATGAGGAATAAGGTGTTTACACTCTGGATTTTGTCGTGCTAGAAAGACAGAATTACATACCTCGTTGGAAGGCCAAGAAGTGTAAAATGCGATATTGCTTTTTTGGCCCAATTACAATTATCCCACCACCCCAGGAGCATAACAGAAAACTTGATGACAAATTAGGGATACAATTCAGAAGTTCGAGATGGAGACAAAAAGTGGTTTAAGTCGTGCCGCGATGTTAAATCAGGCGCTTGTTGGGAGGCAACCCAGCTTTACTGCTTTCTTTTATTTTTGTTTATTTTTTATTTTATTTTATTTTTATTATTTTGTAGTATTTTTTTTTTGTGTAGGTTTATGAGCATAGGAAGAAAAGCCATTGGAAGAGTGCAAAAAATGAGCTAGATGGTTGGAAATAAGTGTGGGCTGCTCGCACAAAGGACCATCATTGGGAGAAGTCTGAGTACCCCGTGAGCTGCTTGTGCATCGGCCTTTGGACTTTCATGGAGTTTCTTGTCCACCCTCGTTATTTTTTTGCTTTATTTGTGCATTGGGGACACTGCACTCTTTTAAGTGTGGGGTGGGAGAAATTCCTTTAGATCATTAGTAGTATTACATTAGTATGTTAATATCTTATTTTGTAGGATAGTTAGGTAGTATCCCTTGGTTTTTCTTTGGGCACCGGTTCTTTTCAAAGGGTGTAGCTCGAACCAGGTATTCTAGTTAGTTTTTATTTTAATTTTTTTTAGGAATAGTTAGGGAGAAACTGTGTAACTTGGAAACACCCACTGACATGTTTGGTGCTGGCATATTAGATTATGATATATATTCTGCTTCCCCTTGTATTTGGTTTGACATGTGAAGCCTGAGTAAAATCAAATAGCCTATTTTGTGATGCCTTAGTTCAGTTGTGTGACTTGTATGCCACATAGTGTTATATTGCTTAATTTTCTCAATTATGTATGCTTGCTTGACTTGAGAATTGAACAAAACCGTTGTGATTGGATCATGTGCAATGTGTGTGTGAGGTTTAGTTATCTTCTATGCTATCCGGTGTAGTCTATAACTTGCCTCGTGAGTTAATTGAAGCAAAATTGTAAGTTATGCTAATCTGGAGATGATGTAGCAACTTTCTTGCTTGATCATGAATGTGATGGTCGCATAAAAATAAAAATTTTCCATTGCTAGCCACTTTGGGCCTTTTGATGTTCTCTTTGGTACCCACATTACAAGCCAAACCCCTATTTTGTTCTTAAATTGAGGTTTTTTCACCTTTACCTCCTAAGGCACTTCGTCGCTAAAAGAATTAGGGTAAGATATTGGGGATTAGTTTTTAATGGAGCCATGGAAGGGCCCTTTGTTGCATTAAAATTGAAATCAAAAGCCACTAGCGAATGAACTTTCATGTATGGAGTGTGTGGAGAGAAAAATATTGTTGTAAAAGAAACAAGAAAAAAATGATAGAAGAAGTATGTAGAAAAAGATACACACCTCCAAATTTTATTAATATGTGCTAGTTGGAGTATAGAAGTGCTTGATTGAAAAAGGGCTATGTTGAATATGAGTTGTGGGAAGTGAATTGGTTGAGGAGAATATGTGTGATTAGGAGGGTTAGTAATCATTCCTAAATATATCCTACCCGTCCCTTAGCCTACATTACAACCTTAAAAAGTCCAAATTGATCCTAGATTTGACTAACTTAAATTAGTGGAGGTTTACACTAAGCGCAGGCTTAGGGTACGACCACGGGATGCATATGAATTATTTGTGAGAGTGAGTGAAATTTTTGTTCAATTGTGTGGTGTCCTTAAATTATGTTCAAAAGCATATTTGAATGTGTGGACTAGTATATATACACTTTTTTGTTGTTGGTAAGGACACATGATCTCATGAGCAATTGGTAGTGTGGTAAACTTTCTTGTGGGGTAAGTGCGTGAATTGAGAGGGCTTAGTGGTTACAAGTTGACTTTTGAGGTTTGTTGGTTGCAAATAGGTTTTTGGTATGATTGATTAAATTGTTATACTTGGACATGTTTTAAAAAAGGGAAGAATGTGAATTTTTGTATGTTACTGCTTGATTTCAGGTATCGATCATAGTTAAGGGGTAAGGTGTGTGATTGAAAAGTAAAATACTCCTTCATAATGAACTTTGTACATGGGTAGTAGATTTTCCCATTGCTCGAGGACGAGCAAGAGTCTAAGTGTGGGGTGTTGATGTTTAACTTAAAGAGTATATATTTCTATGTATATCGCCTCATATTTTACTTTTGTTTCGTGAGTTTTAGATGTTAATTGTGATGATTTGTATTGATTTGTAGTGTTTTTATGTGTAGGAATGATTTGGAAGAAATTGGGGATGAAACGCACGAAATTAGAGCCAAAACAGACTAAACTGGGAAAATTGCGAAATTCGGTGCCACAGATATGGCTTGGCACCACCTGTGGCGCTGGAGGAAGAATACTTTTTCCATGTAGCGCCCTGGTGGGCGCCCGGCGCTACCTAGGGCGCCAATGACGGGAATTTATCCTAATTTGTTCGGGAGTCGGTTAATTCGACCCTAGACCTACCCAACACGTATAAAAGCAAGTCTAAACTCAATTTTTAGAGGAGGATGTGACTTTTAGAGGAAAACACAAGTATAGAGCCGCCGTGGAGGTCGGGTTTCATCTTTTCTTCCACCAAACTTAGTAATTTTTCTGTTTCTTTGTATGATTTGTTGTTTGGCTACCATGTCTATGTGGAGTTAAACTTTAGGTTCTAGGGTTGTGGTTCCTTCATGAATATTGTTATTCGAATTTTGATTTTGATTTCTGAATTTATTGCATTGGTTTATTTATTCAATCATGTGCTTAATTATTTGATTGCTTGATCACCAATTGAATACTATCTGCGAATCTGGAGTTGAACTCGAAAGTGGGAATTCTAGATTGCATATAGGATTGAGTAGAGCAAGTTCTTGAACCTGGGAATCGGGGAACGGATTTGCGGTTAGGATAGACATATACCTAATTTCCTTCTTGGTTAATTTACAAGAATTATAAATGTGTTCTTGTTAATTCTAACTCCATAGACATATATGCGTTAAGTTAGCTTGAATAGGCGAGTAAGAACTCGAGAGATTCTTATGAGCAATATTAACCCTGTTAACTAATAAACCAACTAATTTAATTAGTTAATTCAATTGTAGAATACAATACGATTGTTAGATAGCCCATAACCCTATATCGTTTTCATTACATTGATATCATAAAAATCTGCTTTTCTCTTGTTCAGAGTTCACTATTTGTTTTCTTAATTTTAATTAGTTGTGAATCAATTATTATTAGGTCTAATTCTTGTTTAGATAACTAGGATAGTCTAATTTAGTTAATAGTTAATCACAAGTCCTCGTGGGTTCGACATCCGACTTCTAGTCACTTTATTACTTGACGACCGCGTATACTTGCGTGGGAGTGTTTGGTCGCAACAAGTTTTTGGCGCCGTTGCTGGGGACTTGGAAATTAGCTAGTTTCTAGATTAGACTTTAATTACAAGTTTTATTTTCTTTCTTCTCTTTTTGTAAATATTTTATTTTTATCACTATTTGATTTTTTTTCTCTTAGTGTGTTTCTAGTTCTCTTAGCATGACATATGCTGATGAAATATACGAAGGTGAGGTTATTGAGGAAGACGCTTGGTTGACGGAAGACTTTTATGGCCCGTATTTTTTGGCTTCACATGGCCTGACCACTTGGAGATCTGATTTTGATATGGGAGTAAGGGTTGGTATCGGGACGAATATTCTCGATTAGGGGAATATGCGGAACGACGTTGTCTTCTAACAACGTTGGTGAATGACTTGTCTTAGGAGACAGTTTGTAACGACCCGACTGGTCGTTATAAGAATTTATGCCCCGATTCTCTATTAACTATTTTCCCCAAGTTTTTTTCTTCTAAATTGAATTGCCAGGACATTCCGTTATGAGTTTCGTAGAATTTTGGGACTCTTAGTCCCTAAATGAGAGCTTAGGTGTTGGAAAGTTTCCCATAGTTGGAACAGTGTGAAGACGACCTCGAAATGGAAATCTCATGGTTTCGTTAGCTCATTTAGGTGATTTCGGGGTTGGGAGCATGTTCGGAATGCACTTTGGAAGTACGTAGCTCATTTAGGCTTGAAATGCCGAAGCTTGAATTTTTGAAGTTTCCAGTTCGTTAGTGAGTTTTTGATCCAAGGGTCAAAATGGAATTCCGGAAGTTGCAGTAGTTCCCTCATGTCATTTGGGATGTGTTTGCAAAATTTGAGGTCATTCAGATGATTTTAGACGTGTTTCGGCGTCAGATGTGAATTCTAGAATTTTCCTAAGTTCCTAGGCTTGAACCTATGTATAATCGATGATTTTGATGTTATGAGACGTGTTTTAAGGCTCGACCTAGTTCGAATAAGGTATTAGGGTCGTTTGGTGGTTTTGGTTGAGGTCCCGGGGGCCTCGGGGTTGTTTCGGATGCGTAGCGGGAGAATTTGGGACTTATCAAATTGTTGAACCAGACCTCTTCTTGTGTTTTCGCACCTGCGAAGGTTTTCCCACAGGTGCGGACACGCAGGCACGGAAGGGCAGATCGCAGGTGCGATGGCGAGCGATTTGGCCAGTGGTCGCAGGTGCGACCTGAGTTCCGTAGGTGCGAAACTGTAGGCGTGACCAAACGACTGCAGGTGCGGCCCTAGTGGACTTAAGTGAATTCCGCACCTGCGATGCTTTTTCCGCATGTGCGGTGATCGAGACCGCATATGCGAGATCCCTGTGTGCTTATTCCGAAAATCCGAGGGTTTATTTCATAAGTCTAAAAGTCGTTTGGGAGCTCGGGAATTGGTGATTTTCAGTGGGTTTTGAAGAGAAGGATCATAGGTAACATTTTCTAATTCTAATTCATTGTTAGAACATTAATCCCCGTTGTTTTCTTTAGTTTAATTATCAAAAATGGGGGGAAACCATGGGAACTTGATGAACTTCTCCAAAACGAAATTATGAGANGGGGTTTTTCGCATCGGATTTCGATGTTTCTGGTCGAGTGAGTTCGTGAGTGAATGGGTGTCCGAAAACTATAACTTTAACCCGATTCCGAGACATAGGCCCGAGGGGCATTGTTGGTCATTTTTCCTAATTTCGCGCCTTAGCTTTGAATTAAATAGTAGAATCAGTTGCTAGAGATGTTATTTATGATATGTAATTGCTTTGAATAGATTTGGGCCAATTGAAGTCGGATACTCGTGTCAAAAGTGTGGTTTCGAGTTGATTTTGAGCCGGTTCGAGGTAACTGGCTTGTCTAACCTTGTGTGGGGGACCTTTCCCCTTAGGATGTGATATTTTGTAATTGAATGCCTCGTACGTGAGGTGACGAGCGCGTACTTGTGCTAATTGTTGAAAATCCGGTTTTACTTTAAAGTATTTAGACTAAGTTTCTTTCTTACCTGTTTTATTCTACTTGCAATTATAGCCTATGTTAGCTTAGAAAAGCATGCCTAGTTTCCCTAAATTTCCTATTTGCTTAAGTTGCTTTAATTGTACTACGTGAAGCATGTTAAGCTAGAACTACTTGTTACCTTGTATTTTTGCACTCTATTTCTGAATATCTTCTTGTTGTGGCTGCGTATTTAGATTGGGACTAAGGATGTGGGATTTCGGTAGCCCCCCTCCTTGTTTGTTTACTTTGGGACTGCGGATTAGATTACCGATAGATCCCCCTGCATGTTTACTTTGTGACTGCTGGTTCGATTCCAGATAGATCTCCCTGCACATATGATGGACTGCGGGACGATATCCCGGGAGATCCTTCGAATATACACATATGATGGACTACGTGACGGTATCCCGGGAGATCCTTTGGATATATACATATGATGGACTACGGGACAGTATCCGGGGAGATCCATTGGACACTTGAGAAAAGGACTACAGGACGGTATCCCGGGAGATCCTCATTTTTACCATTGTTATTGAGTTGTACATATCCCGTGTTTACTCCGCTCTTTGTGTTTTCAGGTTATTGCCTTGTTTAACCTATCTTATTTCACTGTTGTACTCATTATTACTGCTTGTTTTCATACTGTAAATTCATATTATATTGTTTAACCTCAGTAGGGCCCTGACCTTCCTCATCACTACCCGACCGAGGTTAGGCTTGGCACTTACTGAGTACCGCTGTGGTGTACTCATGCCCCTTCTGCGCATCTTTTTCATGTGAAGATCCAGGTACCTCAACCCAGGCGTACTATACCCGAGGTTGAGAGACCTAGCATATACTTCGAGGTACATCTGCCGCGTCCGCAGACCAAGAGTCTCTATCTTATTCCAACTTTAGTGGAAAGTTTTTTCCTTCCTTACAGTTTTTTAGACATTCTGGAGTTAGAGTCGTGTATTACATTTCTGTTAGCCTGTGTTTCCCGTGAGTATCCGGGTTTTGGGGTGATATTGTAGACTTCCGCATTATTTTTGAGTTGTATATGCCGAGCGGCATTTATATACAGTCTTTCTTTTAGATTTGTTTAGTTTTTACTTAATTATTCCGCAAGTTTTGTTGTTTTTTCGTATTGTTAGGCTTACCTAGTTATAGGGACTAGGTGCCATCACAACATGGTCATGGAGGGCGAACTGGGCTCGTGACAAGTTGGTATCAGAGCTCTAGGTTCATAGGAGTCACGAAACACATGCCGGTTTATTAGAGTCTCACTGATCGGTACAGAGACTTCTGTACTTATCTACAAGGGGTTATGTAGCTATTTATGAAATTTCCTACTTCATCTGATTTTCTTGTCGTGCGATATTTTTTTTGAAATCAATTCTAAACCTCTGTCTTTTATTCTGTCGCAGATGGTGAGGACACATGCTACTCGAGACGATCAGGCACCCGCACCCCGTACTGCAGCCGTCAGAGGCCGGGGCCGAGGTAGAGGCCAAGGACGTGCACGTGGTGCAGCGAGAGCACCTACGCGAGCTGCCGCCGAGGTACCACCAACAGATCCAGCCGAAGTCCAGGCACCTGACACGCCTACTGCCACTATTACTCCAGCCCTTCCGGAGATGTTAGCTAAGTTCATGTCTATGTACACCACTCTGGCTCAAGCAGGGTTGCTTTCCCTTGCTGCAGCCACATCCTAGGCCGGGGGAGGAGCGCAGACTCCCGCCGCCTGCATTCTTGAGCAGCGAGTGCATGTGGAGCAGGTCCTAGAGATCATTCATGTGCCGCCTGTAGTGCTAGTTCAGCCCAAGGATGGGCCAGCTGTTTCAGAGGACAAGCAGCGGAGACTTGAGAGGTTCAAGAAGTATGATCCTCTAGTATTCAGTGGACTAGCATCAGACGATGCCTTGGAGTTTCTAGAGGAGTGTCACCGTATTCTTTGCACTATGGGTATAGCCGGATCTAGTGGGGTTTCCTTTACTACCTTCCAGCTTCACGGGGCCGCCTATGATTGGTGGCGCACTTATGAGTTAGTTAGTCCAGACGAGGCTGCTTCACTGACCTGGACCCAGTTCTCAGATATGTTCCTGAGAGAGTTTGTTCCTCAAAGCCTCAGGGACGCATGGCGCGTAGAATTTGAGCATTTTCACCAGGGTGCTATGAAAGTTTCAGAGTATGCTATCCGTTACACCAAATTGGCTAGGCATGCACCGACTTTGGTTGCTACTGTCCGCGAAAGGGTTCGCTGGTTCATTGAGGGTCTTATCGCACCCATCAGATCTAGCATGGCTCGAGAGTTGGAGATGGACATTCCTTATGATCAGGTGGTGAGAAATTCTAGGAGGATCGAGGGAATGCTCGCTAGGAAGGGAGAGGAGAGAGAGGCCAAGAGGTCTCGAGAGTCGGGCCACTACTCTGGTTCCCGTAGCCCAGCAGCAGGTCGATATGGTAGGGATTATATGGGCCGCCCCATTCATTCAGCTCTTCCAGTAGCCAGCGGTACCCCAGCTCCACCCAGGACTCAAGAGCCTTAATACACACCTCCAGTTTCTAGCGCGCCTCTTGCGCGGGGTGCTTTCAGAGGTCAGTCTGGCAGACCTGGCCCTAGCCAGTCACAGCCACCACGTCCTCCCAGAGCTTGTTTCGAGTGTGGCGATTCACGCCATATGGTTAGGGACAGCCCCAGACATGGTAGGGGTGCATCTTCACAGATATTCCAGCCACAGCGTGCTCAGTAGAGTTCTCAGGCCATGATCACAGCTCCAGCTGCCATCGCATCTGCCCAACCAGCTAGGGGTGGATGTCGGGGAGGTAGAGGTCGCCCTCGAGGGGAAGGCCAGGCCAGATATTATGCTATTCCTGCTCGTACCGAGGTTGTTGCCTCCGATTCTATTATTACAGGTATTATACTGGTTTTGTCACAGAGATGCATCAGTTCTATTGGATCCAGGCTCCACGTATTCTTATGTGTCTTCTTATTTTGCTCCGCATTTGGGCATAGCCCGAGATTCTTTGAGTTCTCCTGTTTATGTTTCTACTTCTGTGGGAGATTCCCTTGTTGTGGACCGCTTTTATCGGTCGGGTTTGGTTACTATTCGTGGTTTTGAGACCAGTGCGGATTTATTGTTACTCGATATGGTGGATTTTGATATTATCTTGGGCATGGACTGGTTGTCTTCCCATTATGCTATTCTTGATTGTCACGCCAAGACCGTGACGCTGGCTATGCCAGGTATTCCGTGTGTTGAGTGGAGTGGTACTTTAGATCACACTCCCAGTAGAGTTATCTCTTTCCTTAAAGCTCAACGTATGGTTCAGAAAGGGGTCTGCTACGTATTTAGCTTATGTGAGAGATGTCAGTATTGATACCCCTTCTGTTGATTCAGTTCCAGTGGTACAGGATTATCCCAAACTATTTCCAGCTGATCTTCCGGGCATGCCGCCCGATAGAGACATTGATTTTGGCATTGATTTGTTGCCGGGCACTCAGCCCATTTGCATTCCTCCGTACCGTATGGCTCCTCCTGAGTTAAAGGAGTTGAAGGATCAGTTACAAGAATTGCTTGATAAAGGTTTTATTCGACCCAGTGTTTCACCTTGGGCTTCTCCTGTCTTGTTTGTGAAGAAAAAGGATGGTTCTATGCGCATGTGTATCGATTATCTCCAGTTGAACAATGTTACAGTGAAGAACTGTTATCCCTTGCATCGGATTGATGATCTATTTGACCCGCTTCAAGGCACACAATTATTTTCTAAGATTGATTTGCGCTCAAGTTACCATCAATTGAAGATTCGGGAGCCTGATATCCTGAAGACTGCCTTTAGGACTCGGTATGGCCATTACGAGTTTCTAGTTATGTCATTTGGGCTGACTAATGCCCTAGCAACATTTATGCCTTTGATGCACAGTATGCTCAGGCCATATCTCGACTCGTTCGTCATTGTTTTCATAGATGATATTCTTGTTTACTCCCGGAGTCATGAAGATCATGAGCAACACCTGAGGACAGTGCTTCAGACCTTGAGGGAGAAGAATCTGTATGCAAAGTTCTCAAAATGTGAGTTTTGGTTGAGTTCTGTGGAATTCTTAGGCCACGTAGCATCGAGTGAGGGCATTCGGGTGGATCCGAAGAAGGTAAAGACCGTGCAGAGTTCGCCCAGGCCGTCCTCAGTTACAGAGATTCATAGTTTCCTTGGCTTGGCGGGCTACTACCGTCATTTTGTGGAGGGATTTTCATCAATTGCAGCCCCTATGACTAGATTGACCCAGAAGGATGCTCCATTTCAGTGGACAGAGGAGTGTGAGGCGAGCTTTCAGAAGCTCAAGACAGCTTTGACTACAACCCCAATCTTGATNTCCTTGGAGCAGTGTTGATGCAGGACGGTAGGGTGATTGCCTACGCGTCAAGATAGTTGAAGATACATGAGAAGAATTACCCTGTCCATGACCTTGAGTTAGCTGCCATTGTTCATGCCTTGAAGATCTGGCGTTATTATTTGTACGGTGTGCGAGATTTATACTGACCACCGGAGTTTACAGCACATATTCAGGCAGAAGGATCTAAATTTGCACCAGCGTAGATGGTTAGAGTTGCTAAAGGACTATGATATCACAATATTATACCACCCGGGGAAGGCCAATGTGGTGGCCGACACCTTGAGTCTTCGGGCGGAGAGTTTGGGGAGTTTGGCATACCTTCATGCAGCTGAGAGGCCTCTAGCCTTAGATGTTCAGTCCTTAGCCAGTCAGTTCATGAGATTGGTTATTTCTAAGCCTTTCCAGGTATTAGCTAGTGTGGTTGCTCGATCTTCCCTCCATGATCGTATCAAAGAGCGCCAGTATGATGATCCCCACCTTTTAGTTCTCAAGGATAGAGTCCGGCGGGGTGATGCCAGGGATGTGACTATAGGAGAGGATGGGGTGATGAGGATGCAGGTCCGTATCTGTGTGCCCAATGTAGATGGGCTTTGGGAGTTGATTCTTGAGGAGGACCATAGTTGGCGGTATTCCATCCATCCGAGTACCACGAAGATGTACCACGATCTAAGACAGCACTATTGGTGGCGAAGAATGAAGAAGGATATAGGAGAGTTTGTAGCCAAGTGTCTCAACTATCAGCAGGTCTAATGTGAGCATTAGAGACCGGGAGGGTAACTTCAGCAGATTGAGCGTCCAGAGTGGAAGTGGGAGCAGATCACCATGGACTTTGTGGTCTAACTTCCTCGGACTTTGAGGAAGCATGATGCTATTTGGGTGCTTGTGGTTCGGCTGACCAAATCAGCCCATTTCATTCCGGTACTGACTACTTATTCATCAGAGCAGTTTGCGGATCTTTATATCTGGGAGATCGTTCGTCTGCATGGTATTCCAGTTTCTATTATTTTAGACAAAGCTACTCAGTTCACTTCATAGTTCTATAGAGACGTTCAACAGGAGTTAGGCACCAGGGTGGAGTTGAGCACAATATTTCACCCCTAGACGGACGGAGAGTCCGAGCGCACTATTCAGATTCTTGAGGATATGCTCCGTGCGTGTATGATTGAGTTTGGAGGGTCTTGGGATCAGTTCTTGCAATTGGCAGAGTTTTCTTACGACAACAGTTATCAGTCCAGCATTCAGATGGCGCAGTATGAGGTTTATATGGTAGGAGGTGCAGATCTCCAGTGGGTTCGTTTGAGCCGGGTGAGGCCTGGCTATTGGGCACAGAGTTGGTTCAGGATGCATTGGAGAAGGTCAAGGTGATTCAGGATAGACTCCGTACAGTCCAGTCCATACAGAAGAGTTACGCGGATCGGAAGGTTCGTGATGCTTCATATATGGTCGGAGAGCGGGTTCTACTTTGGGTTTCACCTATGAAAAGGCGTTATGAGATTTGGGAAGAAAGGGAAGTTGAGTCCGAGATATATTGGCCCTTTTGAGATATTGAGGCGTGTTGGGGAGGTTGCTTATGAGCTTGCCTTACCTCCCATCTTGGCAAGAGTTCATCTGGTATTTCAAGTTTCGATGCTCCGGAGATATCACGGTGACCTGTCTCATGTCTTGGATTTCAGCCCAGTACAATTGGACAAGGATCTATCATATGTTGAGGAGCCTGTAGCTATATTGGACAGGCAGGTAAGAAATCTCAAGTCAAAGGATATTGCGTCAGTAAAGGTTCAGTGGAGGGGTCAACCAGTCGAGGAGGCGATTTGGGAGACTGAGCAGGATATACGGAGTCAATACCCTCATCTTTTCCCAGCTTCAGGTATGTTTCTATGCTCGTTCGAGGACGAACGATTTTCTTAAGAGGGGGAGGATGTAACCAGCTGGTCGTTATAAGAATTTATGCCCCGATCCCCTATTAACTGTTTCAACCAAGTCTATTTCTGCTAAATTGAATTGCCGGGACATTCAGTTTTGATTTTCGGAGAGTTTTGGGACACTTGTTCCTTAAACGAGAGCTTAGGTGTTGGAAAGTTGCCCTGTTGGAACACTGTGAAGGCGGCCTCAGAATGGAATCCGATGGTTCTGTTAGCTCCGTTAGGTGATTTCGGGGTTGGGAGCGTGTTCGGAATGCATTTTGGAAGTCCGTAGCTTATTTAGGCTTGAAATGCCGAAGCTTGAATTTTTGAAGTTTCCAGTTTGTTAGTGAGTTTTGATCCGAGGGACGAAACGGAATTCCAGAAGTTGCAGTAGTTCCTTCATGTCATTTGGGATGTGTTTGCAAAATTTGAGGTCATTCGGATGAGTTTAGACGTGTTTCGGCGTCGGATGTGAATTCTAGAGTTTTACTAAGTTCGTAGGCTTGAACCTATGCATAATCGATGATTTTGATTTTATGAGACGTTTTGTAAGGCTTGACCTAGTTCGAATAAGGTATTAGGGTTGGTTGGTGGTTTTGGTTGAGGTACGGGGGCCTCGGGGTTGTTTCATATGCTTAATAGGAGAATTTGGGACTTATCAAATGGCTGAACCAGACCTCTTCTGGTGTTTTCGCACCTGCAAAGGTTTTCCCGCAGGTGCGGAGACGCAGGCGCAGTAGGGCTGATCACAGGTGCGATGGCGAGGGCTTTTGCCAGTGGTCACAAGTGCGACCTGAGTTCCGCAAGTGCGGAATTGCAGGCGCGACCAAACGACCACAGGTGCCGCCCCAGTGGACTTAAGTGAATTCCGCACCTGCAATACTTTTTTCGCAGGTGCGGTGATCGGGACCGCAGGTGCGAGATCCCTGTGTGTTTATTCCAAAAATTCGAGGGATTATTTCATAAGTCGAAAATCGTTTGAGAGCTCGGGAATTGGCGATTTTCAGTGGGTTTTGAAGATAAGGATCATAGGTAACATTTTCTAATCCTAATTCATTGTTAGAACATTAATCCCCGTTGTTTTCTTTAGTTTAAATATCAAAAATGGGGGGGGGGGGTGGACCATGGGAACTTGATCAACTTTCTCAAAACGAAATTCTCGGAATTTAAGGGGTTTTTGGCATCGGATTTTGATGTTTCTGGTCTAGTGAGTTCGTGAGTGAATGGGTGTCCGGAAAATATAACATTTACCCGATTCCGAGACGTGGGACCGAGGGGCATTTTGGTCATTTTACATAATTTCACGCCTTAGCTTTGAATTAAATAGTATAATCAGTTGCTTGAGATGTTATTACGATATGTAATTGTTTTGAATAGAGTTGGGTGAATTGGAGTCGGATACTCGTGGCAAAAGAGTGGTTTCGAGTTGATTTTGAGCCGGTTCGAGGTATGTAGCTTGTCTAACCTTGTGTGGGGGACCTTTCCCCTTAGGATGTGATATTTGGTAATTGAATGCCTCGTACGTGAGGTGACGAGCGCGTACTTGTGCTAATTGTTGAAAATTCGGTTTTACTTTAAGTATTTAGACTGAGTTTTGTTTCTTACTTGTTTTATTCGATTTGCAATTATAGTCTATGTTAACTTAGAAAAGCATCACTAGTTGCCCTAAATTGCCTATTTGCTTAAGTTGCTTTAATTGTACTACGTGAAGCATGTTAAGCTAGAACTACTTGTTGCCTTGTATTTTTGGACTTTATTTCTGAATATCTTCTTGTTGTGGCTGCGTATTTATATTGGGACGAAGGATGTGGGATTTCGGTAGCTCCACTCCTTATTTGTTTACTTTGGGACTGCGGGTTAGATTCCCGATAGACCCCCCCTGCACATTTACTTTGGGACTGCAGGTTGGATTCCCGGTAGATCCCCCTACATATTTACTTTGGGACTGTGGGTTCGATTCCCGATAGACCCCCTTGCACATATGATGGACTACGGGACGGTATCCCGGGAGATCCTTCGGATATAGACATATGATGGACTACGGGACGATATCCCGGGAGATCCTTCCGATATACACATATGATGGACTACGGGACAGTATCCCGAGAGATCCACTAGACAGTTGAGAAAAGGACTACAGGACGGTATCCTGGGAGATCCTCATTGTTACCATTGTTATTGAGCTGTACATATTCCGTGTTTACTCCGCTCTTTGTGTTTTCGGGTTATTTCTTTGTTTAACATGTCTTATTTCACTGTTGTACTTATTAATACTTCATGTTTTCATACTGTAAATTCCTATTATATTGTTTAACCTCAGTAGGGCCCTGACCTTCCTCGTCACTACACGACCGAGGTTAGGCATGGCACTTACTGAGTACCGCTGTGGTGTACTCATGCCCCTTTTGCGCATGTTTTTCATGTGCAGATCCAGGTACCTCCACCCAAGGCGTACTATCCCCGAAGTTGAGAGACCTAGCACAGACTTCGAGGTACATATTCCGCGTCCGCAGACCAGGAGTCTCTATCTTATTCCAGCTTTAGTGGAAAGTTTTTCCTTCCTTACAGTTGTTTAGACATTCTGGAGTTAGTGCCGTGTATTACATTTCTATTAGCCTGTGTTTCCCGTGAGTTTCCGGGTTTTGGGGTGATATTGTAGACGTCCGCATTATTTTAGAGTTGTATATGCCAAGCGGCATTTATATATAGTCTTTATTTTAGATTTGTTCAATTTTTTATTAATTCTTCCCCAAGTTAGGTTGTTTTTTTCGCATTTTTAGGCTTACCTAGTTATAGGGACTAGGTGCCATCACGCCATGTTCACGGAGGGCGAAGTGGGGCCGTAACCAAGTTGAACGTGCACAAGAAATTGACAGGTTTGGCTTGGTTGTGCGTAAGTTAGATGCAAATTTGAGTGAAAAGGTTGATGCGTGTAATGCCCAACAATTTAATAATGAGTTGTGCGAAGCTGGAAAATTCTTTTTGACTAAATTGAGGAGCTAAAACAAGATTACCAATCACTAGACTATGTTTTTCTTGAGGATGCCAATATTGAGAAGAGTGATATAGAGTCATATGAGGGAGTAGATAACATTACTTCGAGAGACTTGTGTGTGTGCACATATGAGGATGTAAAGAGTAATAAAATTCTAGAGTTAGGGCGTATTGATCCTCATTCCATATATTTTTCAACATTGTGTTTGGATGATGACATGTAAATCGAATCATCTGAGCCTTTAGAGGAGCCAATGGATGAGGAATGAGGTGTTTACATTCTGGATTTTGTCGTGCTAGAGAGACATAATGACATACCTCGTTCGAAGGCCAAGAAGTGTAAAGTGCGATATTGGTTGTTTGGCCCAATTACAATTATCCCACCTCCCCGAGAGTATAACAGAAAGCTTGATGACAAATTAGGGGTACAATTCAGAAGTTTGAGATGGAGACAAAAAGTGGTTCAAGTCGTGCCGCGACATTAAATCAGGCGCTTGTTGGGAGGCAACCCAGCTTTACTGCTTTCTTTTATTTTTGCTTATTTTTATTTTATTTTTATTATTTTTGTAGTATTTATTTATGTTTTGTAGGATTATGAGCATAGGAAGCAAGGCCATTGGAAGAGTGCAAAAAATGAGCCAGATGGTTGGAAATAAGTGTGGGGTGCCCGCACAAAGGACCATCCTTGGGAGAAGTCTGAGTACTGCGTGAGCTGCTTGTGCTTCGGCCTTTGGCCTTTCAGGGAGTTTCTTGTCCACCCTCATTATTTTTCTGCTTTATTTGTGCAGTGGGGACACTGCACTCTTTTAAGTGTGGGGTGGCATATATTCCTTTAGATCATTAGTAATATTACATTAGTATCTTAATTTCTTATTTTGTAGGATAGTTAGGTAGTATCCCTTGGTTTTTCTTTGGGAACCAGTTCTTTTCCAAGGGTGTAGCTCGAACCGGGTATGCTAGTTAGTTTTTATTTTAATTTTTTTTAGGGAGTAGTTAGGGAGAAACTGAGTAACTTGGAAATACCCACTGACATGTTTGGTGCTGACATATTAGGTTATGATATATATTCTGCTTCCCCTTGTATTTGGTTTGACATGTGAAGCCTGAGTAAAATCAAATAGCCTATTTTGTGATGCCTTAACTTAGTTGTGTGACTTGTATGCTACATAGTGTGATATTGCTTAATTTTCTCAATTATGTATGCTTGCTTGACTTGAGAATTGAACAAAACTGTTGTGATTGGATCATGTGCAATGTGTGTGTGAATTTTTATTTATCTTATATGCTATCCGGTGTAGTCTAGAACTTGCCCTGTGAGTTAATTGAAGCGAAATTGTAAGTTATGCTAATCTAGGAGATGACGTAGGAATTTTCTTTCTTGATCATGGATGTGCTGGTCACATAAAAATAAAACTTTTCCATTGCTAGCCCCTTTCAGCCTTTTGACGTTTTCTTTGGTACCCACATTACAAGTCGTACCCCTATTTTGTTCTTAAATTGAGATTTTTGCACCTTTACCTCCTAAGGCACTTCGTCGCTAAAAGAAATAGGGTGAGATATTGGGGATTATTTGAGTGGAGCCATGGAAGGGCCTTTTGGTGCATTAAAATTTAAATCAAAAGCCACTAGCCAATGGAATTTCATGTATGGAGTGTGTGGAGAGAAAAATATTATTGTAAAAGAAAGAAGAAGAAAATGATAGAAGAAGTATGTAGAAAAAGATACACACCTCCAAATCTTATTAATATGTGCTAGTGGGAGTATAGAAGTGGTTAATTGAAAAAGGGCTATGTTGAATATGGGTTGTGGCAAGTGAATTGGTTGAGGAGAATATGTGTTGAATTGTGAATGTAGTGTATTAAAGTTCTTAGGAGGGTTATTCATTATTCGTAAATATATCCTACCCGTCCCTTAGCCTACATTACAACCTTAAAAAGTCCTAATTTATCCTAGTTTTGGCTAACTTAAATTAGTGGAGATCTACACTATGGGCAAGCTTATGGTACGACCACAGGATGCATATTAATTCTTTGTGAGAGTGTGAAACTTTTGTTCAATTATGTAATGTCCTTAAATTATGTTCAGAAGTATATTTGAATGTGTGGACTAGTCTATATACACTCTTATGTTGTTGGTGAGGGCACATGATCTCATGAGCAATTGGTAGTGTTGTAAACTTTCTTATGGGGTAAGTGCGTGAATTGAGAGGGCTTAGTGGTTACAAGTTTACTTTTGGTGTTTGGTGGTTACAAATAGGTTGTTGGTATGATTGATTAAATTGTTATACTTGGACATGTTTAAAAAAGGGAAAGAATGTGAATTTTTGTATATTAATGCTTGATTGCCGGTATCGATCATAGTCAAGCGGTAAGGTGTGTGATTTAAAAGTAAAATACTCATTCATACTGAACTTTGTACATGTTGAAGGGTAGTATATTGTCCCATTGCTCGAGGACGAGCAAGAGTCTAAGTGTGGGGTGTTGATGTTTAGCTTAAAGTGTATATATTTCTATGCATATCGCCTCATATTTTACTTTTGTTTCGTGAGTTTTAGATTTTAATTTTGATGATTTGTAGAGTTTTTATGTGTAGGAATCATTTGGAAGAAATTGGGGACGAAACGCACGAAATTAGAGCCAAAACGGACGAAACCGGGAAAATTGCGAAATTCGGTGCCACAGGTAGGGCTTGGCGCCACCTGTGGCGCTGTAGGCAGAATAGTTTTTCCGAGTCGCGGCGCTACCCAGGGTGCTGATGACGGGAATTTCTCCTAATTTGTTCGGGACTCGGTTAATTCGACCCTAGACCTACCCAACACGTATACAAGCAAGTCTAAACTCAATTTTGAGAGGAGGACGTGCCTTTTAGAGGAAAACACAAGTATAGAGCCACCGTGGAGGCCAGGTTTCATCTATTCTTCCACCAAACTTAGTAGTTTTTATTTTGCTTTATATGATTTGTTGTTTGGTTACCATGTCTATGTGAAGTTAAACTTCATGTTCTAGGGTTGTGCTTCCTTCATGAATATTGTTATTCGAATATTGATTTTGATTTCTTAGTTTATTGCATTGGTTAATTTATTCAATCTTGTGCTTAATTATTTGATTGTTTGATCACCAATTGAATACTATCTACGAATCTAGAGTTTAACTCGAAAGTTGGAATTGTAGATTGCATATATGATTGGAATTTTAGATTGCATAGGCATCGGGAAACGGATTCGCGGTTAGGATTGACATATACCTAATTGCCTCACTTGGTTAATTTACAGGAATTATAAATGCGTTCTTGTTGATTCTAACTCCATAGACATATATGCGTTAGGTTAGCTTGAATAGGCGAGTAAGAACTCGACAAATTCTTATGAGCAATATTAACCATGTTAACCAATAAATCAAATAAATGAATTAGTTAATTCATTTGAAGAATACAATACGATTGTTAGATAGCCCATAACCCTAGATCGTTTTCTTACATTGATATCATAAAAATCTGCTTTTCCCTTGTTCAGAGTTCACTATTGTTTTCTATTTTTTAATTAGTATATAATCAAATATTATTAGGTTTAATTCTTGTTTAGATAATTAGGATAGTCTAATTTAGTTAATAGTTAATCACAAGTCCTCGTGGGTTCGACATCCGACTTTTAGTCACTTTATTACTTGACGACCGCGTATACTTGCGTGCGTATGTTTGGTCGCAACATTATCCACCTTTATTATCATAGATCCTGCAATTTAAGAATTCATGCCCTAACGACATGTTACGTTTTCCGCGATGACTCCGTAGACTACAGCCGCCCAAAAGGGAAAGTCCGTGGATGGTGAGACTACTAGTGGAGCGCCACGAGTTACTAGGGCTCGGGGAGAGTCTCATAGTGAGATTCCATCTCAAACTTCACATTCCCCGCCCTCTCCAAAAGAGCTTTGAGGGGCACCAGCTCTAGCTCCCGCCCCTATGCGTTAATCCCCTCAGCCAGATGCACCGGGTTAGGAGATGAGAGATGATATTCTGCTATTACCTCGATTAGTAGCCGCACAGGCTCGTCGTTAGGAGATAGGTATTGGTCATGCAGATAGGTAATTCAGTGCGAAGGTTTGTGATTTCATTAATTTTGACCCTCCCATATTCAGTGGAGCAGATTCAAATGAGGACCCTCAAACATTTATCGATATGATTCAGAGGACTTCGAGGGTAATGAAGGCTACTACGACTGAGTCAGTTGAGCTAGCTTCCTATAGACTTCAAGATGTTGCAGTTAATTGGTGCGGGTCTTGGGAATTTTCCAGAGGTGACGATGCCCCTCCAGCAGTACGACATGAGTTTATAGAGGCATTTCTTCATCATTATTTGCCACCCGAGCTTCGGCGGGCCAGAGATAATAGATTCTTGACCTTTTGGCAGGGTAACATGAGTGTTCGGGAGTATAGTCTTCAGTTTGATTTGTTTTCTCGGTATGCTACAAAT
This sequence comes from Nicotiana paniculata, assembly GCA_005239505.1. NCBI lineage: Eukaryota > Viridiplantae > Streptophyta > Magnoliopsida > Solanales > Solanaceae > Nicotiana > Nicotiana paniculata. Next base: position 68,187 of record ML338283.1, read on the forward strand.
TGTTTAACGATTGTATGTGGGTCTCACTTAAGGCAGACACAGACATTTCTTAAATTCAGGCATACGCTCTGGGTGTAGATGAGCGTAAGAAGAAACAGAGGGTCGATCGTGAGCATGATAGGGCCTAGAATAAGAGAGCAAGGCGGTGGGTCCTTCTGGTGAGTTTCTACGTGGTTAGAGACCACAATACCCGAGGTATCCAGCCCATCCATCGCCTAGCACGCCCCCTCAGTTTGGCGGTAAGATATTTGATAGTTCCACATGTTTAAGGCCTGGTCATAATTCCAGGGTTTCAGCTTCCCAGTATAGGGGTGAGTCAAGTCAGATGAGGCCACCCTTGCCACGATGTGCTCAGTATGGTAAGCAGCATGCCAGACAGTGTTGTATGGGGTTGGGTAATTTTTATACTTGTGGTTATCTGGGCCATGTTATGAGGGATTATCCGACGAGAGTTGATGCGAGCATAGCTCAGCCAGCGGGATCTGTAGTTGGTTCGTCATCCTCATTACACCCCCTGCGCAAGGTTCAGAAGCACCAATAAGTTTTTGTAGAGGCAGAGGCAAAGCATCTAGCTCGAGCTTTCATCAGAACCGCATTTATGCATTAGCAGGACGACAGGATCAGGAGTCATCGCCTAATGTTCTTACAGGCATATTATCAGTCTCCTCATATGATGTATATGCACTGATTGACCCTAGTTCCACCTTATCATATGTTACTCCGTTGGTTGCTAGTAAGTTTTGAATAAAACCTGAATTGGTTAAATCCATTGAAGTGGCTACACCTGTTGGGGACTCAGTGATAACTAAGCGAGTATATAAAGATTGTAAAATAATAGATCATATTCGATCTACAGTAGCAAACCTAATCGAGTTAGATATGGAAGAATTTTATGTTATAATGGGTATGGATTGGTTGGCTTCTTTTCATTCCAACATTTATTGTAGATCAAAGATGGTCCGATTCCAATTTCCAGGGGAGCCTATTTTGGAATGGAAAGGTAATACGGCATCGCCAATAGGTAAATTTATTTCCTATCTCAAGGCAAGGAAGATGATCAGAAGTGGCTATATTTATGACATAGTTCGGGTTCATGATGGGAAAGTAGAGTCACCAACCGTTCAATGTATCCCTGTGGTTAAGGAGTTTCTCGATGTTTTTCCTGACGAGCTTCCGAGTCTTTTTCCAGAGCGAGAAATTAAGTTTGGTGTTGATATATTACCAGATACTCAACCAATATCTATTCATCTCTATAGAATGGCACCCACAAAGAGTTGAAGGAACAACTAAGGGACTTGCTTAAAAAAGGCTTATCAGACCTTGTACATCAGTATCGGGAGCACCTATGTTATTCCTGAGGAAGAAAGATTGTTCCTTGCGGATGTGTATTGATTATAGAGAGTTGAATAAGGCGAAGATAAAGAATAAGTACCCCCTCCCGAGGATTGATGATTTATTTGACCAGTGGCAAGGTGCCAAGTGATTCTCGAAGATATACTTGAGGTCCGGATAGCATCAAGTAAGGGTTAAGGAAAAAGATATTCCAAAGACAACCTTCAGGACAAGATACGAGCACTTTGAGTTTCATGTTATGTCATTCGGTTTGACTAATGCCCCAGCAATATTTATGGATTTGATGAATCGGGAGTTCAGATCCTTTCTAAATTTGTTCGTGATTGTATTTATCGATGATATATTGGTTTATTCTCATTCAGAGACTTAACATGCGGATCATTTGCGTACTGTGCTCAAGGTTCCACGGAAAGGGAAGCTGTATGCAAAATTCGTGGAATTCGGTTACTGGACTCAGATGATATTGGAATTACTATTTAGGATACAACAACATCCTCTTTAGTAACTGAAGTGAAGGAACGCCAGTACAAGGATCCTGTGTTAGTTCATTATAGGGATACAACCCCTCTGAAGGAGAAGACACCATTAAAAATCTCAAGATATGGGGTCCTCAGATATCGAGGACGATTATGTGTCACTAATATTGTAGGCCTGCGCCAGCAGGTTTTGGGAGAATCTCATATTCTTGTTATTCTATCGATCTAGGAGCAACAAAGATGTATTATGATATCAGGGAAGTATATTGGTGGGACGGAATGAAGAAGGATATAGCGGAGTTTGTTGCTCAGTGCCCTAACTGTCAGTAGTTCAAGATTGAGCATCAAAAACCCGGTGGATTATTGTAGGCTATGGAGATTCCGACTTGGAAATGGGAAGTAATCAATATGTATTTGATCGTAGGCTTACCTCGTGCCTAGCGTAAGTTCGATTCTATATGGGTAATTATTTATAGACATACAAAATCAGCCCATTTTCTTCTCGTTATCACTACATATTCCGCACAGGATTATGCAAGGCTTTACATTAAGGAGATAGAACGACTGCATGGTGTCCCTATATCTATTATCTCGGATAGAGGAGCTCATTTTACTTCTAATTTCTGGAGGTCCTTCCAAAATCGGATTGGGGACTCAGGTAAGTCTTAGTACAACATTTCATCTCTAGACAGACGGACAGGCTGAGCATAGTATTTAGGCACTTGAAGATATGTTACGGGCTTGTGTGATAGACTTCAAGGGTAGTTGGGATGATCATCTACCGCTTATTATGTCACGAACCAAACCGGAGGGCTGTGACGGGCACCCAGTACGTTAGTCAACCAAGTACCAATGCAACATATCTTTCTTATCGTACTATCATGGGTAAATAGGCCAAAAGGGTCATCATGACATAACCAGAATAAAACATAAGGGAATATTAGACATAAGACGATCTAACGTGATATAGAAACTTATACATTTGACTTGCCTATAAGGCTGACATGATCATTTGTAAACTCAAAACACAGGACGACAGGGACATACAAGAATCTATATACCTGACATCTGTCTACAAGCCTCTAAGAGTACATAAACATCATAAAGTTCGGGATAGGGCCCCACCATACCAATCAATACATGTCCAAATCATACTGACCAAATATGCAACTCTGGAGAAAGTGGAGTGCACCAACAACTTGAATTGAATTGATAGCCTACTAGGAGGACTTCCAACCTATCTATGGGACCTTCAGGCATGAAACACAACATCCCCAGACAAAAGGGACGTCAGTACAAATAAAGTACTTAGTATGTAAGGCAGAAAAGCATAAATAAGAACAATAATGTAAAGAGAGATATAGGACATACAACTTGTAGCATCTGACTGCCTATGAGATATACTGACATGAAATGCATGATACATATATATACATAATCTTTTAAAAACATATGCCTATGTGGGCATCATCATCATCATATTGTACCCGGCCTCGAAGAAGACTCTGTAAAAACGTACCCGACCATCATAAGGCTCGGTAGAATCGTACCCGGCCACGTGGAGCTCGGTAAAACCCAACGGATCAGTGGTTTCACAATAGGTTCCGTACCCGGCCGACTATAGAGCGGCTCGGTAGAGTAAACTACATACATATATAATGCATGTTGGACTAACGAAATCACGTTCTAAACCTTTCGGAGTGCCGTAAGGTCATTGCACCTTCGATTTACATTATGGACATCATAACATCAATATGAACTTCACTAGGATTCAATGATCATACATATTTTCTTAGGATAACTTTATTAGAAAAGAACAACATGGACAACTTTAGTTGCTAGGAGTAGATTCGTTATGAAATAGCGTATCGTGTATGTTCGTTTCACTTTAGATCATGCCAAAAGAAATAAGGAAGTTACTTAACATACCTTAACGAAGTTGAGTCCTTAATACCTTCCAAGAAACTCTTCAAACAAGTCAACTCAATCTATCATGGCATAAGGAGATTCCAAATCAGTGTTGAGCAAAGGCTAAGTCTCTAACTTAAGATAGTAGCTCGTTTACGTAAATTCGGGTAGCATCTCCCCTATAACAATGGCCTCCTCCAATACCATATACCAACAACAACAGCCGGAGAAATCCATCAATATATAATTAACTATAACAAGACACCATATAACAACAACAAGTCACAACTACTTCACGACGAGCGGCAAGCTCCGATTGGAATCCGTATAACCTATATCACCCCTTATAGACTTCTTACATTAAATTAACAGAATCATTAACATGATAATGAACTAATTCATCAATGATTCCATCGTTACAACATATAATTATAACAAAGGAAACAATCCACAACTCCAACTATCTTCGATTAGAAACCTTATTCACTAGTTCATGTCCAGTCCATCCATTTAACTTAATAAACATCAAGATAACCTTAAGAAAATGCAATAACACAACACAAATACCTCCTACAGTAACTTCAAGTCAAAATCCAAGTTATATTTACCTTACAACAACCCTCAATGGCAATACAACACCATAGAAGTGACTTAAGCTAATCCAAGTAGTATCTTGTACTTTATCATCCTAACAACTTAAACAACATACATGAAAGCTTAAGCACAATTATTATGCTGTTAAAATCATCTTATACAGTAGTAAACACTTTAAATTTCAGCAAAACACAGCCCAAAACTATCCTCAATGACAACACAACCTCAAAGAGGTGTTGTTCTTCACTAGAACTAACTTTTGATGTTGAAATATGGTGTAATCCATTTGCATGACTTGAAATAACCTAGGGTTGATGTGAAAACATTCGATGAGTATTTTATGGAAATTAGACCACTTAAAACAACCTCCCACACTAGCTGGAACCACCCAAAAATCAGCAACAAGAAGAGGAACAAGAAACATACTAGCGCGACGGGATTCTCTACACTTGATTTGTGTTGTTTTCCCTTTGTTTGGGTCTTGGATCATGAGAGAAAGTTGAGAGAGTATTTTTAGGTGTCCAGGGTCTGAATATACTGAAAAATATCGAGTCAAAACATGGTTGAGGCGTCTTATATATATCAATATATCTTGACCGCCATTGTGGGTCCCATAGAGAGCTTCTTGGCGCAGTCTCGCAAAAATGCGAATATCTGTCTACTCCGACTGTATCGACAAACGATTTAATTTTATAGAAACTAGACTCATGTATATTTAATTTGGTAGTAGATCATCCAATAAATCAAAGTATATTGGGAGAAAATCTTAGTTACATTTGACCTAAATTTTAGCATATTATGAATGTAATTTGTGATGACCTTTGCCAACTTTTGTTCCACAAATTGTTTGACTTCAAAACGTAACACATGACTATAATACGACTACATTAATGTTACACCCCATGTTTTCGTATGTTAAATTTTCGTCATAAGTTAATCGACGTAAGTTCGGAAATGGGATTATTTTGATATTATAAGTATTCGGCTATTTAAAACAAGTTATGAGTAAATTTGTGAATGTGAGAGGGTATGTAAATCGAAGAAAATGAATTTCGTCAAAATTTTTCAGATTGGGATAAAATACAGCCGGAACTAAAATACCCGACATTTATGGAGTAGTGCCATATAAGGTACCACATGACCATGATAGTAAGGTGTACAAAGGTTATTAAAGGTGAGTAGTATTTTAAGTAGTTGGAGAAAATTCCTAATTATGTGGATAATTAGATAATTATTGATTTTAATGGGTGATTAACAATTAAGTAGGATGATTAATGGTTAATTATTGGATAAGGATATCCTCCCAAAACGTGGGAGCAACATAAGAGTCTTTAATTGACTCTTAGATAACCTTGCTAGGTGTCATTTTGGAAGAAATTCTTCGCTAAGACATAATAACGTTCTTTAGCAAAAAAAAGCCTTAGAAGATTTCTCCAATTCAATAGTTTATACTATTGATTTTAATGTTTTCCACTTGAACATTCTCTCTTTTCATGCTTTTAACACTGTCTTTGTGATTTATAAGTTCCTGCCAAGCTTACCTCATTTCTTTATTCTTTCTCTTTTGATGTTACGAGAATTGACAAAAGAAAAACACCATTGTAATTTTGGGGAGGTCTCAATTCAGGATAACATCATTTTGGCAGAGGTCTTAGCAAATTCGTTTTTGCCAATTTTAATATGAAAATTTTGCCAATCAAATCGTTTATAATTCAGTGGCTAGGAATTTGTTTTAGGAAAAAGCCATATTATTTTTTTTCCTACTCTGACCTTTTCGTCACGTGCTTTGTCAAAATTGACGTGTATTAGATGGATTGTCGAGAGAATCGACTCAGGTATGTTAAGGCTATACGTTCTTTCTTTTTGCACGGTCCAAATTATACTGAAGAAACGAGCAAATACAAAGGTTCTATAAATTACTCTATTCATAGAAATAATAGGGGTGTCTATATTCTTTATTCCCCATGTGAATTATTATTATCTTTTGTTCATGGGTCTCAAAAATATGTATGTTGGTAAAGTTTATTTCATGATATTAATAAGAGGCATAATGGCCTTATGACGTACCGAAACATTTTATTGACGTATTTCATATTCATTTCATGCATTTACATATGCACATTGACCCATGACCAGATGGCGTTATATACGCGTATATATGTAAATATATGTATATGGGATATGGGAAAAGGTTACAACGTTATATACGCACCACCACCTGGTCAGCTGGTATATGATGATGATGTTGCCCACAGTGGCTGAAATATGTTTCAAACGGCATTATATACACGTATATATATACATATGCATATTCAAACAGCGTTATATACGCGTATATATACATATATATATATATATATACATATATATATATATATACATATATATATATATGTATATGGGATATGTCAAAGGTTATGGCGTTATATACGCTGCAGCATCAGCTGGTATAGAATGATGATTTTTCCCAGAGTGGCCGATATAATATGATGGGATGCCCTCAGAGGCTGATGATGTTATGAAACATGTACCTATGCACGACATGACATTCATATGCATATGAATGACGCTAAAAGTAATTTATGATTTACAAAGCTATTCAGGCTTACAGGTTGAGTCATGTGCTCTATATTTCTTCCATGTCTCTTATGTACTCATTTATGTGCCTTACATACTCGGTACATTATTCGTACTGATGTTCCTTTTGCCTGGGGACGCTTTGTTTAATGCCTGCATGTCCCGATAGGTAGCTCGAGAGCCCTCCAAGTAGGCTATCAGCTCGGCGGAAGATGTTGGTGCGCTCCATTTTCTTAGGAGTCGCTTGTTTGGTTAGTATGATTTAGACGGGTATTGTTTGGTATGGCGGGACTCTATCCCGACCTTTATGACATTTATGTACTCTTAGAGGCTTGTAGTCATATGCCGTAACATGGTAGATTGTACGGCCTTGTCGGCCTATGTTTTGAGTTTATAAATGATTATGTTGGCCTATTAGGCCCGTATGTCACGTGTATATGATGATGTTATAAGAATGATACGTTACGTTGGTACTCGGTCGAATAAGGTACCGAGTGCATGTCGCGGCCCATCGGTTTGGGTCGTGACAAAAGTGGTATCAGAGCAGTTCTGTCCTAGGGAGTCTACAAGCAGTGTCTAGTAGAGTCTCGTTTATTGGTGTGTCGTGCACCACACTTATAAGCAGGAGGCTACGGGGCATTTAGGATTGTCACTCTTTCTTCTTACTCTTGATCGTGTAGTATAGCTCAGATCTAAGAACTCAAATTCCTAAACTCTATCTTATTCGTAGTACGACGATGCCTTCATTCAGAAAGACGATCGATAAGAGATATAACTGTGGAAGTATTGAGTTAGAGGAACTCGATTTTGCATCTTGCTTATGATGAAAAATGAGAGGTCTTCATTAGATCATGCGTATACTAAAAGGTGTACGGTTCTTGGTAAGGAGCTTTTAGGAAAGAATACTTATCCATTCTTACGGTAAAAAGGAATAACAAAATCAAAAGTTAGACACAAGTTGCAGCAAGTAAAAGAAGCAAGGTGAAGAAGGGTATCAGGTACCCAATTAAAAAATATTATCATTATTTACCATTCAGGAAGGGAGATATAAGCATTTTGAATTACCTTCAAGAGTAATATATGTAAGTACAGCCGACCATACCTGTCTCAGTCATGTCCTATGGGAGCTAACAGATATGGTCTAAGAGAAGGACATGATAGTAGGATTCGGGTGGGGTTAGAGTAATCCAAAATAATGAATGGATGGTTTGCGTTAGTTGACATTTCCGAAGGATATTACAAAGGTGCTAATCTCCTTGTGAGACACCTAGATGGTGCACACTAAAATGGTACAGCTAGATATGAGTACTATAAACATAGGAACTGGAAACCTTAAAAGGATAAATGTTTCCTTAATATGGCTCCCGTCCTTAGTAAAGGGATAATGTTAGGCAACCTGAAGATCCAGTAGGTGAAGCAAGAGGAGCTAAAAGCAAAAGAATATCTTGTTCAAGTTTTTGGAATAATGAAATAGATATAAATGTTAGCAGGAAGTAAGAAGAGAGTTAATGATGCATTATGAGTAAGATGTGATACATGGATGACAATGGTAGATAAATAAGATGGCAGTATTACAGATTCTATAGTCAACTAAAGGAAAAGACAAGAGGTGATAGGCCTTGAGACAACAAAATATATAGGCCATAAAGTCATATCCTCATTTCGAGAAATAAGTTCGTGACTCCAACGCGACTACCTGAAGGAAATGTTAAACCCCATAGTAATAAGAACCAGTAAGGGCTGGTGAACAAGATAAACTAAACATGAATTAGGGACTGGGTGATTTGATAATAGTCAGCATCATAAGAATTTCAGATCGCATTCTGTCAATAATATAATGGACAACATAAGAAAATCCATGATGAATTCAAAGAGTGGTCATTCAGGGAGACGCTTCCCTAAAGCAAGCAATATGAGCAAAGTTAAGCTTAAGTGGTTGTATGTGCCAGTTACACTAAGTATCACCATTGCGAGTGAGGAATTTGTTATCCCTGGTACAAAAGGATTACCGCAAGGCGAGTAAGGGTCATTTATGATGTGAAAGGACGCCAAGATGAAGAGGAAAAAAACATCTATTGGCAGGTAATCATAGCTTCAAGTCTTAGTACTTCCCTAAAGGGGGGAGTATAGAATAATAAAGGAAGAATACGATAAAAATAAGAAAGGGATGAGATTGCACTTATCTGAATGTTACAGATATGCCATGGTTGCAGAACATTATGTAAGCCCAACTAAAAGAAAAAAAAATATAAAATAAAAATAAAAATAAAAAAGGAATGTAAGGGTTCATTCCCGAGATGTTATTGATAGATAAGAAGCCAGTACGTGAGGTAAGTGATCACGCTCAAATATGTCTTGTAGAAGACTAAGCGGGCGCTGCAAATATAATCTTGGGTATTACGCCCAGAGATGATCCCAAAGGGAATTTAAGTATCAATTAAGTCTTGAAGATACTAAACTGTTACTTAATCAATTTTCTCAAGACTTTTGAATATCAAGTGGTGATGTTCACTAAATCTAATAACAAAATAATAAACTAGCAATTAACTAACAATGTAGTGTAAAATATTATAATAAAGATCTAAGGTTATGGTTTCCCCCATTGGTGAATTCTTCCTCGGATATTTCGTTTAGTTTAATAAGTCATCTCCATCAATCATGAACGCTCTATCTATCACAAATCTCTCTCAAGTAATTATGATAATTTACTAGACGCACTCTCTAAAGTTACGCTGGCTAGATTGCATTACAGTTCACTTTAGATTGCACCCGAGGTATCGTTATCTCTAATCCAACCTCTAAACTCTCGGTTATGACTTTCGTCTATACTCCGGGAGTGGTGTTGTTCAAACAACTACCTAAATATGCACTCTCTATCAAGTACATACATAATAATAGGAACAGCTAATTGAGGGCCCTTTCAATCAACTACAACAAGAACGTAGTTGAACAAATATTGAATAATCAACCAAAATATATTAATATCGCAATAAATTCATCCCCGATGGGTTCTACCAAAACCCTAGATTAAAGAATTTAGCTACTCATGTTCATAAGAATCAAACTCAAACTGAATTGCATAATTGAACTACAAAGTAATGAAATAAAAGATGTAAGCATCAATGTTTTGTCACTTCAATGGTTTTCTCTCCTTGAATACTTCGAATGCCTTCCGAATCCCCTTAAGTTGTGTTTTTGGGGTCTATTTATATGTTTAGGGCGAACCCTAACCGTGTAGGAGACTTCTATTCCAACCGGGAAACACTTAAACTCGTCAAAACTCGGAATTGAACGAAATTGGGACCTGGCGTTTGGGCCATCGCGCCTGGCTAATCCCAGGATAAGGCTGGCGTTTCAGCCCTAACGCCTGGCTAACGCCAGGTAGGGTCAAGCGTTTCAGCCCTAACGCGTGGGTAACGCCAAGCAGGGTCAGGCTTTTGGGATCTGGCGCCCAGCTATAGCCTGTTGCACTCCTCCTCGCCTCTTGAGCGTATTTTCGATGTATTGCATCCATTTAACGCGGTTTCCATCTCCAATTCACCTACACATGAAATAAACTCCATTAAGCACATAAAAAATGTGTTTTTATCATTAATGCACATAAAATGTAAGGCATATAACATGTTAAACTATGAATTCTAGCCTCCCATCAATACCTCACACTTAAAAATTTGCTCGTCCTCGAGCAATCACACTACACTCATGTACACAATTTATTAATAAAATCTCTTAACACGTTATACGAAGAATGTTTAAAACATTTCAAGCACCGAGGTGTGACATCCTCGCCTCAATAATCGACTCACAAATACCATGCTTTATTCACAATTCACTAACTACTCTAACTTAGAGGTCAACAACATTACCTTTCCTTCGTGAATCATGTNCTACTAATCGAGCTCATTCAGTCTAGGATCAAATAAGACTTTAATTTGGTTGTAATGTAGGCTGCGCGACGGGTAGGATACATATGGATATAAGAGTGACTACACCTCCCTAAGCACTTTAATACATATATTTTCGGATTCAACCTCAAACTCATAATAAGCAAAACTCCACCTCCACATCGATGTTATTACCCCATACTTCTTTAAGCACAATTACATTAAGAGTCACCACATATATTTTTCTTTCAAAACAACACAACTGTTTATTTATTTCTTTTTCTTTTCTTCTTTTGTTCTTTTCTTCTTTTACAAGTGATTCTTACTTTTTCAAACTTGCACCTTTCTCCTTATTTCAATTATTCCCATCACACACCAACCTACCACCCCACACTTTCGAGATATTGCTACTATTAAGCCCTTAACCATGTGATTCCTACTCCTAAAAATTAAAAACTACCTACACTCGGTTCAATTAAAAACCCTTGGAAAAGAACCGAGGGCCAAAGAAAAACCAAGGGGGAATTACTACACTACCTAAAACAAAATCTTTTTGGTATTTTCTCTAGACTTACTTCCTTCAAGAAAACTGTCTAGGAGATCCATCGTAAGGAAGAGTCCACATATTTATAAAAATTAATTTTTTTTTTCCTGTTTTTGTTTTACTTTCAAAATAAAAACTCTTACCAACAAGAAAAACTAAAACTACTAATAAAATGCATACAACAAATCACAACAATTATGTACAACACCCCACACATAAATCATGCAGTTTCCTCAGTGCATCACCTATAGACAAAACAAGAAATAAAAGTAAGGTGTAAGAAACTCCCTGGTCCAATAATGTTGACATCCTATCCATTGATCTCGCCTACATGTTCCTTTGAGCACATGCTTTAATCATTTTTGCCTCCACTTTGAACTTATGAATTGCACCTCAATTTTTGCTTCTGCTCTATGATCATGCGCATGGGTGGTGGAACAAATCTTCCTGGCCCAATAAAACCTTGTAATAATCTGCGTTTCTTGGCTTTTCGACAAAATGTGTACTCCTTATTTTCTGGCAAGAAGAACTCAAGAATGTGGGCATCTTGTTCTTTATCCCTCAACTCGTCAGGTGGTTCGGATAACTTTATTTGCATATCATCATCCAAACACAATGTGAACAAATTGTTGGGTTGTGTACCCACATCATCAACACTGATGACACTAGATTCAACAAAGTATTTATCATCGAAGTCCTTGGTTAAATCTAGTATCTTTTCTGCCACATCAGCATCCTCCGATCTTAGTTCTAACCTGGGTGGTTCTTCACTAGATAGCTTGGCCGGCCGGTTCTCACTTTTCTCTAAATGTAATGAATCAAACTCGAGAGCATGTTTCCATTCCTCTTTTTCCTCAAGTGCTAACACCCAATCTACTAGTTCTTCACCATTCATCTCATCCAGATTCATGAAACATTCATCCAAAGGGTCCCCAATAGTCAAGGATACATCAACTTTTTCTGGGATCACATTCACAGCATCAATAAGAGAGCAGTTGGCGAACTCACTAGGTTTCCTCATAGATTTCTGCACGTTGAAAGTGATTTCTTCATTGTTAAGCCTCATCTTAAGTTCACCAGTCTCACAATCAATAAGAGCTCTGCCTGTGGACAAAAATGGCCTTCCCAAAATTATGGGAATTTCCTCATCCATCTTGCAGTCTAATATCACAAAATCAGCANCAAAAATGGCCTTCCCAAAATTATGGGAATTTCCTCATCCATCTTGCAGTCTAATATCACAAAATAAGCAGGGAATACAAGCTTCCCCACTTGCACCAGTACATCATCCAAAATACCTGACGGTCTCTTCACCGTCCTATCAGCAAGTTGCATCAGCATGGAGGTGGGCCTGACTCTACCAATTCCCAGCCCTTTATATATGGCCAGCGGCATCAGATTAATGCTGGCCCCCAAGTCACATAGAGCTTTGGTGAAATTTAAGTTTCCAATGGTACAAGGAATTTTAAAACTCCCTGGGTCAGATAACTTTTCAGCAATAGGATGTGTTACCACCGCACTACAAGTCTGAGTAAGGGTGACAGTAGCTAGATCTTGGAAGTCAAGTTTTCTGGACATCAATTCATTCATCATTTTAGCATACCCAGGCATTTCTTTCAATGCATCAATCAATGGAATATTTACCTGTATCTGCTTNAGTGATTTGGGACTTTCTTTCTCAGCCACCACCTCCACTACCGACTTCTGATTCATCTCCACTTCTTTTTCATTATCATTATGTGCACTGAGTTCTTCTTCACTAGGTTTCACTACTGCCTTGGTTAAGTTTGTTGAATTATCAAGTTCAATCGGCATGGTTACCATAGTCTCTGTCTTCCTGCTTTCATGAACTCTTTCCAGTTCCAATTTAATTATCTGACACTGCGAAGAGTCACTGCCATCAGCTGCCTTGGGACCTGGTCAATAGGATTTACCTGAGTAACTGCAGGTAAAGTTCCAGGAGGACGATTGTTCACTGCCATAGATATCTGGCCCAACTGTACTTCAATATTTTTAATAGATGCATCATGTACATCTACTCTCTCACTGATTTTTGCATTTGACCCAATTACCTGCTGCATCATAGCTTCTAACCTGGCAAACCCATCTTCTTGCCTTTCTCCTTGTTGTTGATGAGGAGGGTAGTGTGATTGTTGCTGATTCTGATGATTATAACCCTGTGGCCTCTGATACGGTGCTGCATTACCTTGTGGTCCCCTGAAACCCATATTTCCATTGTTCTGCTGTTGGTGAGGTGGTCTATATGGTGGAACTTGCTGACCCCATCTCTGCCCCCCTTGTCTCTGGCTTCCATAATTCGACACATAATTCATATTTTCTTAATAAGGAGGGTGATGACATTCTATATTCCAGTGATTACCAAGTGGTTGACTAACGCAAGATATGCATAAGCCCCTATTGGTTGTGTCAACGATGTGTACCTGCTGTTTTTGTCCCGATTCTTCCACCTTCCTACTAAGTATACTCATTTGTGTTATCAAGGTGGCCACGTTCTTTGCAATGGTATTAGATGGATCGAATGGCACTGAATGATCTACAGGAGTAATGGGTGCATTCCTTGTTGTCCATCCTGAATTATGTGTCATTTTATCAAGTAATATTTGACTCTCTCTCCACGTTTTGCTCAGGAATGCTCCACCAGCCGAAGCATCAACATTTTCTTTCACAATATCAGCCAAACACATGTAGAAACGCTGCCCCAACATTTGCTCTGGAATACCATGATGTTGACAGATAACCAACATACCCTTAAATCGCTCCCATGTCTCTTGTAAGGTTTTCGGCTGGTTTTTGTCGGAAGCTTAAGATCTCATCGGTTTGTTGGGCACTCTTGTTAGGTGGGTGAACGTGTTCAGGAATTGCTTAACTAACTCCTCCCGTGTGGTAATGGAATTTATGAGGAGTGAGTTTAGCCAAGTCTGGGCAGCGCCAGTCACTGAGAATGGAAACAACAACAGTTTTATTGCCTCCTGAGTGACGTTTGGCTACCTTTGAGTTTTTCAAATTGAGAGGAAGTTCTTTAAATGCTGCTGGGGGTCTTCAATGTATGACCCTGAGAATAGCCCTTTGTTCTGCAATAAGTGCAGCATATTATTTGTTATCTGAAAGGACTCGGCCTGTATTTCAGGAACCAATATCCCCTTGGCCAAATTTTGAACTGTGGGGTGTGCCCATTCATATAAAGGAGCCTCAGCGACTGGGTCTACCACATCATCCCCATGATTATTCCAGTTGTGTGGATCTTCCATGTCGGTTTCAATTTGTTCAATTTGTGGTTGATGTTTTCTTTTCCGGTTGGTCCAATTTATGGCCCTGAAAACTTTCTCGTGGTCTGATAAGGCTTCAATTACTTCACTAGTCCTCGATGAGATTCTAGGCATGCACCTGCAACATTTTAGCAAACGTTAAACTTTCAATGTGAAAATGAAAATTTGAAGAAAATTGACCATATTTAAGAATTTTGTATTTCTTCCAACTCAATTGATAATACCGTTAATTCCCCGGCAACGGCGCCAATATTTGATCACGCTCAACTATGTCTTGTAGAAGACTAAGCGGACGCTGCAATAATAATCTGGGTATTACACCTAGAGTAGATCCCACAGGAAATTTACGTATCAATTAAGTCTTTAAAATACTAAATTGTTTTTTAATCAATTTTCTCAAGACTTTTGAATATCAAGTGGTGATGTTTACTAAATCTAATAACAAAATAATAAACTAGCAATTAACTAACATTATAGTGTAAACAATGATAATAAAGATCTAAGGTTATGGTTTCCCCCGTTGGTGAATTCTTCCTCGAATATTTCTTATAGTTTAATTAGTCATCTCTATCAATCATGAACGCTCTATCTATCACAAATCTCTTTCAAGTAATTATGATAATTTACTAGACGCACTCTCTCAAGTTACGCTAGCTAGATTGCATTACAGTTCACTTTAGATTGCACCCGAGGTATCTTTATCTCTAATCCAACCTGTAAACCCTCGGTTATGACTTTCGTCTATACTCCGGGAGTGGTGTTGTTAAAACAACTACCTAAATATGAACTCTCTCTCAAGTAGATACATAATAAATAGGAAAAGCTAATTGAGGGCCCTTTCAATCAACTACATCAAGAAAGTAGTTGAACAAATAGAGAATAATCAACCAAAATATATTAATATCGCAATAAATTCATCCCCAACGGGTTCTACCAAAACCCTAGATTAAAGAATTTAGCTACTCATGTTCATAAGAATCAAACTCAAACTGAATTGCATAATTGAACTACAAAGTAATGAAATAAAAGATGTAAGCATCAATATGTTGTCACATCAATGGTTTTCTCTCCTTGAATCCTTCGAATGCCTTCTGAATCCCCCTACGTTGTGTTTTTTGGGTCTATTTATATGTTTAGGGAGAACCCTAACCGTGTAGGAGACTTCTATTCCAACCGGGAAACACTGAAACTCGTCAAAACTCAGAATTGACCGAAATTGGGACTTGGCGTTTGGGCCCTGGCGCCTGGATAACGCCAGGCTAAGGCTGGCGTTTCAGCCCTAACGCCTGGCTAACGCCAGGTAGGGTCCGCCTTTTGGGATCTGGCGCCCGTCTATAGCCCGGTGCACTCCTCCTCGCCTCTTGAGTGTATTTTCGATGTATTTGCATCCATTTAACGCGGTTTCCATCTCCAATTCACCTACACATGAAATAAACTCCATTAAGCACATAAAAAGTGTTTTTTTTTTATCATTAATGCACATAAAATGTAAGCCATATAACATGTTAAACTATGAATTCTAGCCTTGCATCAGTAAGTTAAGACAAGGAAATAACCCAAGAAAGATTACATGGAATATGGATATGAGAATGGGTCGACGAGTAGTTATTAGTTGATTCAGGAAGAGCCTAGTCATGACTAGACAAGAAGTTATAGACAAATCAGCATATCATGCAAGATAAATGTAGTAAACCCCCAACATACAGGATTCAGCCTCACAGTAATGTCATTATAGAACTTGAGGTATATTTTTATGTGAGTCGAGGTAGTTAAAGGTACCGTAAGAGCGTTCCGGGGATAAAAGGAAGTACCATTGGGAAGGCAATCAAATACCAATTCAGAAGCTACCCTAAAAGCAAGGGCGTGGAGTTAAGTAACTACGAATAATTATATGCAAGGAAGGACGTCAAAATGGTCCGTAATAAGCTTATAGCTTTACAAGAGTCAAGGGTTCTCCCTAAGTACTACAATGAAAGACTAGCTGAGGAAACAAGGAAGAAGTGTTCAACCTAACCACAACAACCTAAAGAGGAAATGGTCGTGTAACCACAGTCTCGCAACCACACTGTAAGCACTCCAAAGGAAAGTGGCATCTACCGAGCGTAATGAACGGGAATTAAAATCAAAAGTAATATTCGAGATCACATGAGTTGCACAAAACTTCTGGCATGTGTGGGAACTAGGATAAGCCAAGTATTCATGCAACAAGTGGCAGAACGACTAGGAAAAGAAATTTCTTGCAATAAAAGAAAGTTGAGAAGGAATGAAAGGAATTATTCGATCAATGATCCCGAGATAATTACATTATGAATGCACCTAAGATTTCGGGGTATTATGCAGCACATATGATTGACAATCTTACAGTCGTAGAAGACTTTGGTATAGTTAAAAAGAAATAATTGAGTCCAGGTTATAGACAAATGATTGAATTGTTAGATGATGGTATCATGAATATTCCATAGCTTCCATGAAAAGCAAAAGTAATAACTAATGCCATGAGCCGCAGATCGTAAGATAGCTTAAGCCTACATAAAGGTTGATTAGAGGGAAGAGGAAACTATAGACCTCATCAGCTAGAGTTACATCAGCTAAGCAAATAAAGAGTTTGACAATTGCACCCAAAAAACTATAGACCTAATGATTGAGAACATTACAGGATTACTCTTAAATATTAGAGGTACAACAAAGATAATATAGTAGCTATATTCTATAAGGGAATCAGAAGAATACTAGCCTAATAAGAAGTCAGTCTGAAGCTCTCACCGGATTATGAATACATCAGAGGTGCAAGTATGATAATAAAGCTTCAAGTTATGGATGTGAATTATATCTATGTGGAAGGAAGGTCATGAAAGAGATACAATATGTGATGCCAGATTTTAAGGTAAGTAAGATAAAGGTGAACAACATACACGATACTCAAATGTGGGAGGTTGTGAATAGTCCATACTTTATAGAGAGCTAGAAACGTGAGAATTCAGTATCCAAGAATGATAATGGCGTCTCCAGTGCCTTGTCTTCCAGCCTATAGTTTCTAGGTATCGAGGAGGCTAACTAAGAGAGTAAAGAAGAGTTAGAGATGATGTGATGTCTCGCTTGATGTTCTAGAATGACATAAGGAACATTATGATGCAAGCAAGTTGAAGGAAGGTTGCGAGTAGTATAAATATATACGTAGAGGTCGCGAGTTAAAGTATAGTAAAGCGACGAGGTTTTTTGGCAGGAGTGTGGATGAGAAATGACAAGTAAGAATGTGACGAGAATGGATAAGTCCTCGAGATTAAGCCTATGAAAACAACAGAGATAATAGTTTCTCTAAGTTATAGAAAGTTCACTATAACCTTAATGAACTCAAAGGAATCTAAGACTAATAGAATCTAGAGTGGAATGAGGGTGTGATTGTGATAGATAAAGGATGACGTTTGAGCCTTCCATGGAGTAATGATTTGAAGAGAATTTCATATGAATTGTACATGATTAAAATACCCATGTAAGGTGAGTCATATTGGGATTCTATAAAATACGGTTATGGAAGTATAGTATCGCCCCCAAGTGGGTCAGGAAAATCACTTCAAATGTTCCTCGATGCCACATGAGCCCTAGTTATTACGTAAGAAGTTCCAAGTTATCAGTGGTAAATTGTAGATAAATATTGAGGTGAATCAACAATGGATGGGAAAAAGTCAGAAGGCATGAGATAAGATTAGGCCGTCATTCTTAAGATGAACACTGATGAAGGAGCATTAAAGGACACTAACTTATACATATGGAATAATCAACAAAGGTAACCGTGAGTTTTGTAGCAGACCCTAGTAAGGATAAATCCAAGTAAGAGTTAGGGTATAGTATAACCTACCTAGGTGCAGCAATACATACGGATGGATAAACGAAATAAGGTATAGAAACATTTGTGAATTCAACAAAGTACCGAACGAAGAATTTCGGTATACCCATAGATGCCCAGAGGTATATCTTATCAAGCTATGTGTATGTTTACCAAGTGAGGCCTAGAAGTTGGCTAAAAGCTGGAGGAAAAAGGAAAGAAGAGTCGCATAGGCATACTTACAAGGAAAAAGTCGTACAGGCTGCATGACAGAAAGTAGAAAGAGTTACGAGATTGAAAGAATCCCGACCACAGGCCGTGGTGTAAGAAAGAAACCTACAAGTGGGAGTACCCTAGACTTTTGATTTATTCACGAAACAACCGCCTAAGATGGAAAGGAGAGTACTAAAGTATTTGCTAGCACTATAGGTTATGATAATGATAAGTACATCAGTCAACATTCGGGGACGAATGTTCAAAAGGGGGGAATGATGTTACACCCCATGTTTTCGTACGGTAAATTTTCGGTGTAAGTTAATCGACGTAAGTTCGGGAATGAGATTATTTTGGGATTATAAGTATTATGCTATTTAAAAAAAGTGATGAGTTAATTCGTGAAGGTGAGATGGTAAGTAAATCGAAGAAAATGAATTTCGTCGAAATTTGTCCGGTTGGGAAAAAATGTAGCCCGAACTAAAATATCCAGCTTTTATGGACTAGTGCCATATAACGTACCACACGACCATGATAGTAAGGTGTACAGAGGGTATTAAAAGTGAGTATTAAAATTTTAAGTAGAAAATTCCTAACTATGTGGATAATTAGATAATTATTGATTTTAATGGGAGATTAACAATTAAGTAAGATGATTAATGGTTAATTATTGAATAAGGATATCCTCCCAAAACGTGGAAACAACATAAGAATCTCTAAGTGACTCTTAGATAACCTTGCTAGGTGTCATTTCAGAAGAAATTCTTGGCTAAGACATAGTAACGTTCTTTAGCAAAAAAAAAGCCTTAGAAGATTTCACCACTTCAATAGTTTATACTATTGATTTTAATGTTTTCCACTTGAACATTCTCTCTTTTCATGCTTTTAACGTTGTCTTTGTGATTTATAAGTTCCTGCCAAGCTTACCTCATTTATTTATTCTTTCTCTTTTGATGTTACGAGAATTGACAAAAGAAAAATACCATTGTACTTTTGGGGAGGTCTTAATTCAGGATAACATCATTTTGGCAGCGGTCTTACCAAATTTGTTTTTGCCTATTTTAATATGAAAATTTTGCAAATCAGACCGTTTATAATTCAGTGGCTAGGAATTTATTTTAGGAAAAATCCATATGATTTTTTTTCCTACTCTGACCTTGTCGTCACGTGCTTTTCGCAATTGACGTGTATTAGAGGGATTTTCAAGAGAATCGACTCAGGTATGTTAAGGCTATCCCTTCTTTCTTTTGGCATGGTCCAAATTATACATAAGAAATGAGCAAATACACAGTTTCTATAAATTATTCTATTCATCGAAATAGTAGGGGTGTCTATATTCTTGATTCCCCATGAGAATTATTATTATCTTCTGTTCATGGGTCTCGAAAATACGTATGTTGGTAAAGTTTATTTCATGATATTAATTAGAGCCATAATGGCCTTATGACGTACGGAAAGATTTTATTGACGTATTTCACATGCATTTCATGAGTTTACATATGCAGGTTGATCCATGACTAAATGGTGTTATATACGCGTATATATGTAAATATATGTATATGTGATATGGGAAAAGGTTACGGCGTTATATACGCACCACCACCTGATCAGCTAGTATATGATGATGATGTTGCCCACAGTGGCTGAAATATTGTTCAAACGGCGTTATATACGCGTATATATGTATGTATATTCAAACGGCATTTATACGCGTATATATGTATGTATATATATGTATTTGGGATATGGGTAAGGTTATGGCGTTATATACGCACCACCACCTGATCAACTGGTATACGATGATAATTTTTCCCACAGTGGCCGATATGATATGATGGGATGCCCTCAGAGGTTGATGATGTTATGAAACATGTACCTATGCACGACATGACATTCATATGCATATGCATGACGCTAAAAGTAATTTATGATTTACAAAGCTATTCAGGCTTACAGGTTGAGTCATGTCTTCTATATTTCTTCCATGTCTCTTATGTACTTATTTATGTCCAATGTAATATGATTAACTTACTTTATGCACTCTAAAAGATGATCCATTTATGATCTTACATCAATTGACATACAAATACTCTTTCGTACGAAGATATGGGGTGTAACATATCGAGCTTGCGTATAATATTAGCTATCATTCCAGTATTCAGATGGCTCTATACGAATCTCTTTACAGACGAAAGTGTAGATTACCTATAAGGTGGTTCGATGTTGGGGAAACTACGTTAGTAAGACCAGTATTGATCAAATAGGCAATCGAGAAAATTAAAATTATGCAAGAAAGGCTATTAGCAACTCAAAGCCGTCAGAAGTCTCATGCGGATATCGACGGTGAGACTTGGAGTTTCAGGTTGTCGACTGGGTATTCCTAAAGGTATCACCGATGGAAGGTGTTATGAGGCTCGATAAGAAAGGAAAACTCACCCCCTAGTACATTGGACCATATAGGATCATACGCAAGGTAGCATATGAGTTAGACTTGCCTTTGGACTTGGAGTCTGTAGACCAGTATTTCATGTGTCTATGCTCCAAAAATGTATCAGAGATATTTCTAGAATCGTGTCAGTTGACGACTTTTAGGTCATAGAGTAGCTATAATACGAAGAAACTCCCATTTCTATATTAGACAGGCAGGTTTAGAGATTGAGAACTAAAGACGTAGCTTTAGTGAAAGTACTCTGGAGAAACAACAATGTGGAAGAAATGACTTGGGAGGCTGAAGAAGACATGAAGTCCAGATATCATCACTTATTTCCTCTTCTAGAGAAGGGTCCGAATGAGACATCAGAACCTTAAGGTACGTGTATGTATTCTTGTATTATTTATTGTCATTGGTCGTGTGAGGACATTGTCGTTATTGATGAATATGGTCCTATGTGGCATTAAATTATTGAGTTTCTACAGGAAATGTTGGCAATAGTATTATTACAAAGGCGACTTTTCCAAAGTTTATATAGATCTCGGGGAGTTAAACATTTGAGGACGAATGTTTCTAAGGGGGAAATGATGTTATATCTCGCGTTTTCGTACGTTAAAGTCTCGTCTTTAGTTAATCGACATAGATTCGGGGATGAGATTATCTTGAGGTTATACACATTTATGCTATTTATAACAAGTGGTAAGTAAGTGTCGTGATGTATAAAGGGTAAAGAATCAAAGAAAATGATTTTCGTTGAAGGTTGTCGATTTGGGATAAAATAAGGTCCGAGCGACAATACCCGGCATTTATGGACTAATGCCATACAAGGTACCCCATGACCATGATAGTAGAGTACGTAAAGTGTATTAAATGTGAGTAGTATTTTAAGTATTCAGGAATTCGATTAAGGATAACATTCCTAGTCTAAAATCATTTTCTAATCTCTTAAGAAAGAGCTTCAACCAAGAATTTCTTGCATAGGAACGTTTTAGCTAATCTCTCAAGAAAGAGTTTTAACTAAGATTTCCTTTTTGCATATAAATGTTATTACTAATCTCTTAAGAAGGAGTTTCAACCAAGATTATCTTTGCATAGCAACGTTATTTCTTCGAGCATTTCATACGAATTCTTTTGTATTTCATCGCGATTAGCGTGTGTTAGAAGGATTATCCAGAAGATCGGCTCAGGTATGTCAAGGTTATCCCTTCTTTCCTTTTGGCATGATCTGTACGACACAAACAAAACAATCAAATGCACAACTTCCATAAATGACTCTATTCATACAAGTATTAGAGGTGTCTATGTTCTTGAATTCCCTATATGTCTTATTATTATATCGTATGTTCATGGGTCTCAGAAAATATGTAAGTTGAAAAAGCTTATTTCATGGTATTAATCAAAGGTATAATGATCTTATGACGTTCCGAGAGATTTTATTGAAATACTTCTCATGAATTTCATTCATTTATACATGTACATTTACCCATAACTAGATGGCGTTATATACACATATATATCTAAATATATGTATATGGGATATGGGAAAAGGTTACGACATTATATACATACCACCACCTGATCAGCTGGTATATGTTGATGATTTTTCCCACAGTGGCCGAGGTGATATGATGGGATGCCCTCAGAGGCTTGACGATGTTATGTACACATATACCTATGCATGAAACGAAATTTACATGCACGTGCATGGGGAATTATAAATGTTTCAGGATTTACAAAGTTATTTAGACTTATAGGCGGATTTATTCCATATTTCATCTGTGGCTTTTATGTACTTATTTTGATACTTTTCATACTCAGTACATTGTTCGTACTGATTTTCATTTTTTCTCGGAGCATGTGTTTCATGCCCGCAAGTGCAGGTAGAGAAGCCGATGGCCCCCCTTCTTGGGATCCTTGATTAGCGAGAGTTGGTGTGCTCCAATTGATCAGGATCTTCTTTTGACTGTTTGTATACATATATGGGTATTCCGGGGCCTAGTCCTGTCCTTGTACAATTGTATATTCTAATGGAGGTGTGTAGACAGTTATGTATAGTCGGATAGTGTGTGGCCTTGTCGGCTTCCAGTTTTGGGTATATTGTTGTCTATAGCAGACATGCTGGCTCACCTTACTGTATTCCGCATGTATACGTGCATGTGTATTTTGGACAGGTTATCCTCACGTATGTTATTTATTTTTATATATTAGACGCATGCTTATGGATGTTTGACAGGTAGGACTCGAGCACCCGTTGGGGCCCATCGATTTGGGTCGTGACAATGATTGTCACCGTACTTGCCAAGCATAATTTCAAAAGCTTTGTCGCAAAAATGCGACCCCCATCGCTTATGATAGTCTGCGGAGTACCAAATCTTGTGAAAATTTCTTCTTCAAGAATACCACTACACTTCTCACTTCATTGTTGGGTAGAGCAATGGCCTCAATCCATTTAGACACATAATCAACCGTGACCAAGAAGTAGGTGTTTCCATGAAAACTCACAAAAGGACCCATGAAGTCAATACCCCACACATCAAATGTGCCAATCTCCAAAATGGTAGTGAGAGGCATTTAATTCTTCTTCGAGATTCCACCGGCCCATTGGCATTCATCATATTTTTTCACCATATCACTTGCATCTTTTTAAAGAGTGGGCCAATAGAAACCGCAACTTAGCACTTTGGTCACCGTTCTTTCTCTGCCATGGTGAACACCATAAGGCGAAGAATGGAAAGCCTTAAGAATAAAATTTTGCTCTTCGTCCGGTACACATCTTCTAATTACCCCATCCGTGCAAATACGGAAAATGTATGGCTCGTCCCATTAGTAATCTTGGCAATACCATTTTAGCTTCTTCTTTTGATTTGAAGAAACTCATTCGGGATGATTCCACATAGAGGGAAGTTTTCCAGATCTGCAAACCATGGAATCTCCTTCACTAAAATATCCAAGAGTTGCTCATCGGGTAGGAGTCATTGATTTCAAGGCCATTATGCGGCCTTCCCTCCTCCTCCAAAGGTGACAAGTGGCTTGCCACTTGATTTTCACTCCCTTTTCAATCTTGGATGTCAATATCAAACTTTTGAAACAATATCACCCATCTCATCAACAGAGCTTTTGAATCTTTCTTGCTTATAAGATAGGAAAGTGCCGCATGGTTCGTATGAACAATAATAGTTACACCCATCAAGTATGGGCAGAACTTATCAATTGTACACATAATGGCAAGGAGCTCTTTCTCTGTAATGGTGTAATTGAATTGGGAAACATTCATGGTCTTATTAGCATAGTATACCGGATGATAAGTCCTGTTGATGTGTTGCCCCAAAACTGCTCCTACCGCTACACTACTAGCATCACACATGAGCTCAAAAGGAATACTCAAATTAGGAGCGGCTATAATGAGATTGGTTGTCAAATTCAAGTTTAGCATTTCAAAGTCTCTAATGCAATCATCATTGAAGTTAAACTTAGCATCTTTCTCTAAGAGCTTGCACAACGGGTTCACCACTTTAGAGAAGTCCTTTATGAAACATTGGTAGAACCCCGCGTGACCTATGAAACTTCACACCCCTTTCACCGAAGTTGGAGGTGGAAGTTTATAAATCACCTCTATCTTTTCCTTGTCGACCTCTATGCCTTTATTTTAAAAATTTTGGCCGAGGACAATGCCTTCCTCGACCATGAGATGGCATTTCTCCCAATTTAGGACCAAGTTTGTTTCTTCACACCTTGGGAATACTCTATCCAAATTTTCCATGAAATCATCAAAGGAATCCCCGACTACCGAGAAGTCACCCATGAAGACTTTAAGGTAATCCTCGACCATATCTGTAAAGATCGCCATCATACATCATTGTAAAAGCCGGTGCATAACATAAGCCAAATGTCATCCGATTGAACGGAAAGTACCATAGGGGCATGTGGAGGTTATTTTCTCTTCATATTCTAGAGCAATAAGTATTTGGTTGTAGCCCAAATATCTATCTAGAAAGCAATAGAAAGAACGTCTGGCCAACCTATCAAGCATTTGGTCACCGAAGGGAAGTTGAAAATGATCCTTTTTCGTGACTTTGTTAAGCTTGCGATTGTCTATACACACTCTCCACCCGGTCTCCTTTCTTGTGGGAATCAACTCATTTTTATCATTGGTTACCACCGTCATGCCCCCTTCTTTGGGACACATTGCACAAGAGAAGTCCATGAACTATCGGAAATGGGGTAGACAACCCCGACATCCTACCACTTGATAATCTCCTTTTTGACCACGTATTGCTAGCTTCATTGAGTCTCCTTTGATGTTCAATGTATGGTTTGGCAGCTTCCTCCAAGTTAATCTTGTGCATGAAAAATGCAGGGCTTATTCCCTGAATATCCGCCAAAGTCCACCCTATATCCTTCTTCTTCTTGTGGAGCACCACCAATCTAGAGTTAACCTGCACGTTAGTCAAACAAGATGAAAGAATACCTGGTAAAGTAGAACAAGGGCTAGGAAATTCTTAAAGCCTAAGATGTGGAGGCAATGGCTTCAACTCCAAGGTAAGAGGCTCTTTAATTGAAGGCTTTGTAGGATGAGTTTTATTATTCTCATGATCCAAGGAATTTTCCTGGGTGCATTGTTGTACAACCCCATTCCTTGTAAAAAATTCACACATCCATGAAGCCATCAATCTCGCCATAATCAAAGTTGGGCAGACGACCTCCAACATATCACCTACATTAGTCGTGGCACTTGTATCATCAATAATCACATTAGTCACCAAGTCCACGAAAGAGTAAACTTCACTGCTATTTGGTTGCAGCATAGTTTTGCACACGTGGAACACCGTCTTTTCATCACCCACTAAGAAAGTTAGTTCTCCGGCTTCCACATCAACAAGATCGTTCCCCTTAGCAAGGAAAATATCTTCCAAGAATAATCGGCACATCATAGTCCACTTCACAATCAAGAATAACAAAATCCGCTGGTAGAATGAGCTTATCAACACAAACCAGTACATCTTCAATCACTCACAAGGGTCTCTTCATTGTACGATCATCCATTTGTAATCTCACAGACGTGGGTCTTTGTTGCCCAATTCTCAAGGTCTTGAAAACCGAATAGGGCATCATTGATACTTTCCCAAAGCTCACAAAGAGCTTTAGCAAACTCGGGACTTCCAATGGTACACGGGATTATGAAAACTCCGGGAACTTCTAATTTAGGAACCATTGAATGCACAATAGCACTCACTTGATGAGTGACTTTGATCGTTTCAATTACATGATCCCTAGATGTGTTCACTTTCTCTTGAGTCTCTTCCACATTTTCATCAATATCAATCCGCACTTCATCATTTTCTTGCACCATATTGTTTGGGATCCCTTCTTCTTCAACCACTTGCTTATCATCCATAAGGTTACTTTGACTTGAGGTGGGTGAATTCGCACCTCTTCCACTTCTTGTAATAACGGACATGGCATGCCCCGTATTTTTACCGCGCTTTGGGTTCACCACCCTGTCACTTGGTAGTGCCCCCTTAGGACGAGAATTCGAAGCTTGAGAGATTTTCCCCATATGCACTTCTACGTTGCGGATTGAAGTGTTGTGTGAAGAAAGTTGGGCATCGAAATCGGCATTCTTCTCCATCATTTTCTTGAACAAGTTCTCAATACGGCCCATTTATTTGTTGAAAGAAATAAGACCATGGTAAGGATAAAGAGGTGGGTTGCTTGGTTGTTGATACATCGGGGGCCTTTGTAAACCCGACCCACGATTTCCTTGATTGTTTCTCCATATGCATTGATTGTTGCCTCCCCAATTACCTTGGTTATCATTTTTATTCCAATTCCCTTGACTATTGACTCCACTCCAATTGAATTGATTTTTGTTGTTATTCCAATTTCTATTATTGTTTCCACCACTCTAATTACCTTGGTTGTGAGAATTCCAATTGACTTGATGATTTTGAGGTCTCCATTGTTGTTGGCTAGGGCCTTGGAAGTTTTTTTTTCCCTTGAAAGTTGTTCACATATTGGACCTCTTCTTCTTGGTCATTCTAAGAGTCATATTGATCAAATCCACTATTAAATTGCACAAAATTGTCCACTCTTGGTTGCACTAGTTGACTTCTTGTTCATCATCATACTTAATCCCTCAATTGCATTGACTTGCCATGAGTTTTGCACTTGTTGAAGTTGTGACTTTTCCAATTGGTGCATGGTGGTAGTCAACTTGTCTATGACTTGTCCATGGTCATGCAACTCTTTGTGAAGGAGAATCACACTAGGATCACCTTGTGGAACTTTATCCTGAGATTTCCACGCCGATGAAGTATCTTCCATCTCATCTAAAATATCACATGCCTCCGCATAGGGCATAGTCATGAAGTTCCCACCAGCAAGTTGATTCATTGCACATTGGTTGGTTGTATTGATCCTACGATAGAAAGTTTGTTGAATCATGTTCTCCGTCATATCGTTGTTGGGACACTCTTTCACCATTGTTCTACACCTTTTCCATATCTCGTGTAGTGGTTCATTGGGATCTTTCTTGAAGGCTAGAATTTCATCCCGAAGAATAGCCATGTGCCCGGGAGAGAAGTACTTAGAAATAAATTTCCCCGATAATTCATCCCAAGGATTTTGAAAACTTTCCAAACAATCTAAAGTTTTTTCCCATAGAGTGAATGGAAAAAGCCTTCGCCTCAAAGCATCCTCGGAGACATTTGTTTGTTTACTCGCCCAATACGTATCTACGAACCCCTTCAAGTGTTTGTATGCATTTTTACCCGGTGCACCAGTGAAGAACCCTCGTTGCTCAACCAAAGTGAGCATCCCGTTGGTTATTTGAATGTTGCCCGACCTAGTACGGGGAAGGACTGTAGCACTTGCATACCCTTAACTTTGAAACACCCAGTGTGGAGCGCTCGTGGTAGAGGTGGGGATGGAGAGGGCACATTGTGATGAGGCACTCGGCCTTGTCTATTGATGTGCCGTGGAATTTCGACATGTTTCATACTAAATACATAGACTTTAACTCATATTTTAAAGAATTTTTAGTGATTTATTATGAAGTTCTAGTATTTTGCAGTGTACCAGACCTGAAGAACCAAAAACATGGAAAAAAAGTCAAAAATCCATAGGAGGGAAGAAATGCGGCAGGTCTGCGACTGTAGAAGTGACGTGCTTCTACTTTTCTAGGACGTGAAGAGATGAATATGCGGTCACATAATGCTTCTGCTGACCGTAAAATGACCGCATAATTCTAACAGGAGATTCTGCTAGAGCACATTTGCAATGAAGTCTGCATTCGCATAATCACCATGTGGACCGCATAATAGATCTGCGATGGGGAATTGGGCAATTGGGCGTGAAATTATGTATCGACCTTTCAAGTCCGCGGACCGCATACATGATCTGCGACCATTATGTGGTCGTAGATGGGTTATGAAGGGGTATTTTTGTCCAACTTTGGCCCAGAATTTTAGCGCACTATAAATAGATTTACTAGGGTTTTTGTGGGACATCGGGTCTAAAAAAAGGGGTTACATTGAAGGCATTGAATACACCATTGTTTTTGTAGCTTTTGAAGAGAGAATCTTTTATCATTGTACGCTTTGTGACTTTATTTATTGCTTTGTTCTAGGATTTTAGTATGAATAACTAGT
The DNA here is from genome assembly GCA_005239505.1 of Nicotiana paniculata. NCBI lineage: Eukaryota > Viridiplantae > Streptophyta > Magnoliopsida > Solanales > Solanaceae > Nicotiana > Nicotiana paniculata. The sequence continues at coordinate 96,926 of ML338283.1, forward strand.
TTTAAATACTAAGGTTGTGGAATCTAAATGGGTGTAATGTTAATGGGTGATTACCATTGAATATATATATAATGGTTGGTTGATATTTATTCATTTCTTATGCCTCATTTATTGTTAATGGGTGGTTGCAGAACATTAACTAATTCCATTTCACTCTATCTTTACTTGGAAAAGTGGGTTAGGGTTTGATAGAATTGGATATCAAAAACTCAAGGCTTTAAACCTTGTTTAATAGAATCGCTTAGGAATAAGCGGGTTCTATTTGGCATAAATTGGTTATTATTAATTGCAACTCTTTTATATTTGGAAAATCATAAAGAGAAAATACTACTCAACTATTGGGAAATATTGGGTAGTCACTTAAAAACCATTTTCCTATCAAAGGACCTTCCATTAGAAATATATCATATTAACACCGATAGCATTACATTACATTCCATTGATTGGGATAGAACCTTGGTTTCCTTAATCAAATTAATTACATTTTCACAATATAATACTTTTCTTTATTACACATAATTACAACACTCTTTTTAATCTAACAGAATAGAATTACGATTTAAGTCAAGTTTCACACTATTCAAGTAACATTTTCACACCTATTCCCTGTGAACTTCAACACCAACCTAGTTGGGTTATTGTATTTGACATTGATCGCCTCACACCATATATTTAGGTGTAATTTGAGCGTATCAAAATTTTGCGTCATTGCCAAGGAATACGGTTTTGAAATCATTATTCAGTGTGTGCTTTACTTTATGTCTTCTTCTTTTCCATCACACTTTGCTTTCTTTGCTTGGTGTTATTAGGTAAACATGGTCGAGTTCGAAGAAGAAAAACCTTTTTCGGATATACATGGGTATATTGAGGATACAAATAAAATTGTCCCTCCAAGAGATGATGCTGCCACCTTCAAGGTGGAACACGGTCTAATCCTAATGCTCAAAGCTGAGGGGTTTTTCAGAAATTCCACTGATGATGATCCGACACAACATCTCAGAAACTTCTTGGGTGTGTGTGCAATGCACAAGCAGAATAGCATCTCAGATGATGCTATAAGGCCGAGGGTGTTCAAGTATTCACTAGCCGGAGCGGAAAGTGAATGGATCAAAAATCTACCACCTAATTCCATTCATTCTTGGCCTGAACTCATCCGAGCTTCCTAGCTAAATCGTTCCCCCAAAGCAATAAGTCCGAGCTCCAAGATAAAATTTTCTTCTTCAAGCAACTACCGGGAGAACATCTACATGAGGCATGGGATCAATTAAAGCTATATCTAGTGAGGTCGCCGAATCATGGTTTTCTGGACAACATCTTGTTGGAGATTTTTTACATGGGCTTGGATCCTTTGAACCAATTCATAGCCAAAAATGCAACTGATGGATTTTTTATGGAAAAAACATTTGCAAGGGTCATACAAATTATTGACAGATGGCAGAACATAACCAAGCTTGGCACTCGGAGGATACTACAGGTGGAATTGCATATGGTACTCCCTCCTTTACCAACATGATTAAAGAGAACCAAGAGAGATATCAAGTAATTGTCGGGCTTGCTACCAACATCAATGTGTTGACCAAGAAGGGTGAATAGAAGAAGTTACATGCTTGTTAGCTGACAGTCAACCCCATCTACAGTCACTATTATTTTATGACCTGTCGGAAATAGAGTAGTGTATGATAGGATGATTTTGTTTTAGTTGCTTGAGGACAAGCAATAGTCTAAGTTGGGGGAGTTTATGTTCCGTAGAATTCCGGTACTTTTGATACTAATTACATAGACTTTAGGTCTTATTTTAAAGCATTTTTAGTTGTTTCCTATGAAGTTTTGGTGTTTTGCAGTGTACGAGACATGAAGAACCAAAAATACAGAAAAGAAGTCAAAAACCCATAGGAGGGTAGAAATGCGGCAGGTCTGCAACCGCATAAGTGTTGTGCGGACCGCAAACCTACCGCGGACTGAAGGAAGTTTTCCAACCCTTGAAGAGAGGAATATTCGGTCTATTATGCGGTCGCACAACGCTTCTGCGGACCGCATAATGACCACATAATTACAACATGAGATTTTGCGAGAGCACATTTGCGATGAAATCTGTAGGCGCATAATCACTATGTGGACCGCATAATGGATCTGCGATGGGGAGTTGGGTGTGCAATTATTCGGTGACCTTGCAAGTTTACGGATGGCATACATGATCTCCGACCATTCTGCGGTCGCAAATGTGTTCTGCAGGGGTATTTTTGTGCAACTTTGACCCCAAATTTTGGCCCACTATAAATATATTTACTAGGGTTTTCTTGGGACATCTTGTTTGAAAAAGAGGCTACAATGAAGGCATTGAATACATAGTTTTGTTGGATGCTTTTAAAGAGATAATCTTGTATCTTTGTAAGCTTTATGACTTTATTTATTTCTTTGTTCTTGGATTTTAGTATGAGTATCTAGTTTTAAATACTAAGGTTGTGGACCTAAATGGGTGTAATGTTAATGGGTGTTTACCATTGAATATATGTATGATGGTTGGTTGATGTTAATTCATTTATTTTATTTCATTTATTGTTGGTTGTTGAAAAACGTTAACTAATACCATTTCACTCTATCTTTACTTGGAAAAGTGGGTTAGGGTTTGGTAAATTGAATATCAAAAACTCAAGGCTTTAAACCTTGTTTAATAGAATCGCTTAGGAATAAGTGGGTTCTATTTGGCATAAGTTGGGTATTCTTAATTGCAACTATTTTATATTTGGGAAAATCATAAAGGGAAAATATTACCCAACTATTGTGAAATATTGGGTAGTCACTTAGAAATCATTTGCATATCAAAGGACCTTCCATTAGAAATATATCATATTAACACCGATAGATTTACATTCCATTAATGGGGATACAACCTTGGTTTTGTTAATCAAATTAATTACATTCTCACAATATAATTATTTTCTTTATTACACATAATTACTACACTCTTTTTAAGCTAACAGAATAGAATTACGATTTAAGTCAAGTTTCACACTATTCAAGTAACCTTTACACATTTATTCCCTGTGGGATTTGACCCCAACCTGATTGGGTTATTATATTTGATATAGACCGCCTTACACTTTTTGTTTAGGTGTAATTTGAGCGTATCATATATTGGATTGAGGTTCAAGAGGGACCTCATCCATTTGGTCATCCTCAACGTCAGCATCACCCAAAGCTATGTTTTCGAGCTCATTGTTTGCCATGATTGCACCTACAATAACTCAAGATGTTAGTAACAAGGAGGAAAAGAAGATATTCCGAAAACCCACCTAAATATATAGCTAACACGATTTTATGCTCCCCGAAAACGGCGCCAAAAATTGATCTCGTCCAATTTCACACCTCAAATCAAGGTTATGAAATGGTCGATTGTAATAATAGTACCCAACAAGAGTCGGGATCGATTTACAAAGGGAGATATATATGGGAATTAGGAGTATATATTGTAGTAGGTGAGTTTTACTATCTTAATTTACACTTTCACAAATTTGGGTTGTTTCTATGCCTAATTTAAAACAATGATTGCAAAGTTAAGAAATAAAACTAGAGATTGTTTTTGTTGTTTTTCAAGTTTTGTAAAAATCCTAGGGCTATGACCATCACCTAGGTGTTTGCCTAATGAGATATAAACTTAATACTTGTTTTATTCGTCGGGATGTATTATAGCTACCTGATGCGAGACTAAATTGCATAGTTTAACATGTGATATACCTTACATTTTATGAGCATT